>JAOUZG010031395.1:654627-675986 GCA_026289955.1 Argiope argentata
TGAGGGGTAATTGTCGAAATGTGTTTCGACCCTCAGAACCACGAAACTAAAAGATAGAAACCGGCGAGTGTTAACCAAAGATGTGTGGAAAATTTGCACCCAAACTACTGGCCTCCAGGAGATCCCTCAACCTTATTCCAAGAGTTCCTGCAAGCATATGTTGTTTTAATAAAAACCATCCGAAAGGAAGCACACATGCTTGGTTTCAGTTGTTTCGCTGCCGGCCATATACCGTTCATTACAGAATCCAACCAGTCTGCTAGGCTGAGGCTGTGCAATGCACGTCAGAATACCGTAGATGAGTGGAACCGGTTTTCTGGAGTGATGAATCGAGGTTCAATCTCTGTCAGTTAGATGACAGAGTCTGGATTTTGCGTATGTATTGAGAACACTTTGGATTTTGGAATTATTGGTTATGGATGTTTCTCGCAGTTTGGAGTGAAAACCTTGGTATCTTTTGCACCACTATTCCAGACAATAATTTACCTCCTATGTTGTGGTGAATTTATGGGGTGGATCATTTTTATATTCAAGACGACAACGCTACTTGTAATGTTGCGATGACCACTATGGATTGGTATGATGACAATGGAATGAACCGGTTAGACTGACCTTTGCAGAGTTCAGGCTCATATCAAAGTCATTCTAAAATATTTTCTTATTTCCTGTTCCCATTCGACCTTTTCTATTAAATTATTGAAGCTTTATAAAAATGCTGCTTCATCGGTTCCCACGTGCCGTGTGAAGGCACAGAGAATCGCTGGTGCAAACAGATTCTTCTAAAGGATCCCTGCATTTCCTTTGTCAAGGTGGATACACATGAGAATTCCTGTCAGAATCGACAAGTGTCAGATTTAGTAGAATTTCATGGTATATAAGATCAGGAATAAATTAGTTCGCTCCGCTGTACTTTCTTCTGCTTTGTGCCGAGCTGTGGGTGAACCGGCCTTGTCGGGGCTGCTTGTACATAATGTGTGCCTCTCGAGATGCTATACAGCGAAATTTAAAAAAATTAGGAAGTCTCTCCTCTGTCTTCAAAACAGCCGTCTGCTTCAAACACGACAGTAAGTGTTTCTCTCTCTCTCTCTCTCTCTCTCTCTCTCTCTTTATATATATATATATATATATATATATATATATATATATATATGAAACCCTAATTAATTTCCAGAGCTTTATCTTAATTTAACTCATAGTTACTTCCTTCTAAAATTATTCTCTTATTTCCTGCTCCATTTCATTTATCTTAGGTAATTAATTCAACAGAAGTTCTGTAACATTGCTTAATCGGCTATAATCCGTCAAATTCCCACACTCCGAGTGAAGGGATGCAAATTATCCAGTCAAGCACATTTCATTAAAAGATCCCCATAGTTCCCTTACATACTATTGAGTGCTATGGAAATCCCCATTAAACTACGGACCGTATATATCCACAGGAATAAAAGTTCTATTATCTTTCCCTCATTCCGTTTTGTGTCATTCTGTATTGCTCTCGTCGCTTCTGCTTGCAGATAATGCATGCCTTTCGTAACGGAATAAAACGAACTTAAAAATTGAAACTGGCTTCTATGAATTCGAAATCACCTTCCGCCTTCAACAAATAATAATGTTATACACACACTCACACACCCACAAACACACGTATATATTACTATTCCACTCCTCAACATTTATAATTTATGTTTTTACTGAATTTAATAAGTTTTTATGAAAGGTTATGCTAAACAGGTAGATAAACAAATCCCGTAAATGGTTTATCTTTACAATGAAATATTTTCGCCAACTAAGATTCATTCATGAGTATGCAGATAAATTTGCTGTTCAGAAAAAATTAATTTTTTTTACTAAGTGAAAAAAGTTGTCTGCATGGTTAGACAATTTTATTTCTCTTCTAAATAACAAATATTGTGGTTTTGCAGCTTTTAAATAAAACGCTTTGAGTTTGAATAAGAAATCTACCATTTCACACTTCCATATTTCGCTGGATTTCTCATCCCTCAATGGACATCATTTTTCAATGGAAAGTGCTACATCATTTCTTTAGTTTCTTAATAAATAAAAAAAAAATCTCATTTTGCTTTTTGCAAATAAATTTATTCCAGAAAACTCATTTTTAGGAAGTCCGTCACGTGGTATCCCCTCGCCTCTTTCAATGAGGAATGGAAAAGAGGAAAAATTCCATTTACAAAAAAGGATTCTGAATGCATTCCTTCGTATGATTTAATAAAGAAACGCAACCTGAGATATAACGTATCCACCGAAACCTCCACATGGGACTGTTTTTATTGTTCTTAAGAAAGTGAATTTTTTTCAGTAAGCGGCACACAGCAGCTGGGGACCTCTTGTTAGATGAAATTGATTTTGTATGTAATCGAATTGATTTGGATGCGATGCGGCAAGAAAATAAAAGCAATACGTTTAGTTCTTTAAAATATTTCTCTCTGATAAATGAAACGCATGTTTAAGTTATAGAGTTTTCAGGAAGTTTATCCGGGGCTCTTTAGAGTGAAGCAGAATCTGTTTGCTGCAGAGTCAAACAATCTCGGCCCTTTGGAAACTTTAAAAGTCTTTCTCTATTGTTTAAAAAAACCAAAAAAAAAATATTAAATTTTCTAAAATTGAAAATATGATATACATATATAGATAGGGAGATCTCCCTAAAAATGAAACTTGTATTTATTTTTTTAAATACTGCATAGCTACGAATAGAGATATACGTCCAATTTCAAAGTTACACTAAATAAAGTAGAGGAATACGTGGAAAGACTTTGCCTTTATTAGAATTATAAAGCTAAGAAATTAAATTCTTATACATGACTTATGACATAGAAGGGGCAATAAATAAAATGCTACATCCCTCTACGCACACACAAAGTTTCTCTTTTTTATGAACGAAATTTTCCACTATTATTAATTTTTAACCCTTCAATTGGTTTGAACGAAGAAAGTCTTCCCAAAGAGTCACTTTTATAAAGGTTCGAAAATAGAAATTCATACTTCGATTACTATTCGAAAATCAGGATAAATGTAATAAATCGTTTTCTGAAAATTTTCCTAAGATCCTTTGTGATATTGAAAAACTTTATGGTTTCTTTTTTAAAGATATTGCCATTTTGTGAAGATTCAAATGCTGAGTGTTCTCTTTTAATGATAACTGACGGTCATTGGATTAAATTTGGAGAGGCGTAACATCCTTGGCTTTACAGAAAGCTATATCAAATGTAAATGACAGAGCTCTTATTTCTCCATGACGGTAAAGGCTTAAAAATAATACAGAAATTGGTATTTCAAATTATATTTTTCTAATCAACCTCGTACTAACGTTCAAAGTCACTTGAGACCACATCATTCAAATACACGACACAAAAAATGATAGTACAGAGATAATTTTAAATCGAATAATAGCATCCATTTACGGTTCATTGACTCCATTTACAGGAGCTTCCAGATCCTGATCAGGGCTAAAAGTTTAAAAACTTGTCCTCATTTCAGGTGGAGTCAAATCTTTCTCTCCTTAGAAAAGTAATTTGACAGACAAATGATATTTCGTCTGTCGAGATGAAATTTCGTTCTAAGTAGTTCAAATTTTCTTTCCAGATGACGGTTAGTTTAGTTATATTAAAATTCTGCTTATTTCGGGTAGGAACCTATAAATTTGAACCGATTTCAGATGATGAGGAAGGCACTTGAGCTGGCTCTCTTCGCTCCTCCAAACTTCCACACCACATTAACGCGAGGATGTTTGACCTCGACGGATATAACGTGCAGTAAAGAGACTTACGCAACGATTCTTCAAGAGAATCAGGTTTCGAATTTGAAACCCTTCGCTTTCAAATCTGAAACCCAGCCACCAGACCACCGCGGACCCTGTTTCCAGATAAAAGTATTAAATGTCAAAAGGATTACTTTTTTACCCAAGAAGATTTCTTATCCTTCTTACAAGAAGCTCAGACATCCGTGATAATTGCTGAGAAATGTGAGATGATGCCTTAAAAGCACTTTTTGAATTTTCTCCTATATTACTCGATTTGACCGTTTTGACTTTTATTTAAAGGGCTTCTTGCGTATGATGTGTGTATAAGGCTGTGTATAATGTTTCTATGTATAATTTTGTATAAGGCTGTGTATAATTGCGTATAAGGCTGTGTATAATGTCTCTTTTAAAGATGCAGCAAATTTTTAAAGATGAATCCAGGAAGACTTGGCTTATTGTAATTCATGGTAAATTGGATCAAGTGTATTGAAAATATTATTTGAGTAATACAAACTTTTATCAGATGAATAAAAGTCGCAGCTCTCATTTGAAGTTTTGTGTTCTATTCCATGTTCATATCTGATAATTACAGTACCTGGAAAGTCTACTTCGGCGATAAGAGTTGATAGAATAAATTTTATGTAACGGATATCTATTTATTAACACTACAAAACTTGGTTTTATTACTTTAAAAAGTATGTTCCCAATTACTTTTCTTTGAAGTATATCAGAGACAAATGTGAAAAAATGGATAGGAGTGTTTTTTTAAATCCAATAATGAAAAGTGATTATTATTTGTAACCATTATATTCACCAAATCAAAGTAATATACAACTTTGTAACTTTGTAAATAACTGAAGTGAAAAACAATAACAAACAGGAAAAGTTTCATTTAATTTTTAATAAAAAAGATTTCTACTAAAAAAAGAAAACATTCAAAAAGAAATCTGAAAAAAGAGAGTGAGAAAGTTTTTTGTCTCCCTTAGAGTGCCTTAAGGCTGGAACAAAATTCCTAATCGCTAAATCTTCATTGGTGCATAATCCAGTCAGAATTCCCAATTACTCCTTCTTTCTAGTTATCTTACTTATCTTGTGAGTTTTTACTCCTTGAGTATTTGTAAAGGAGTTCTGAAATTGTTCCAGATATTCTGAGAACTTGTTGCTGGAATTGAATGTCTCAGATTAGTTCGGTGAAAAATTATGCCCGGATATATGCACAAAGGGTTCATATTCTATTTCAAATCCTTTAACATAAAGGATCCAGATTTTAAAAATGTAACTAACAATTTTGGATATAGGGTGTAAGTAAGTATATGCTCTAGCTTACCGCATCTAACAGTGCAAGATATTTACAAAGCTATCCCACTTACATTTATGAGTAAGTTGAGTACATTCTTTGGTTGCATTTAGTATATAGGTGTAATTCACTTAAGTATAAAAAAAAACTAGTACACCAAACTAATATCGTGTAGAGCCTCCCATAGCACGCAGATGTGCCTCATGTACTTAACTTGTGAAGATATTCTGTAGAAAGTTTGCACCATATATTCAACAATATATTCAACAAAGCATATATATTGCCGCAAAAAGAATGACTGTTATGATCCCCCATTGCTCTATTGGCAGAGCATTAGATTACAAATCTTTTGGTCCCTGGTTCGATTCCAGGCCAGCGCATTTTATCCAAAGACTGGAGTTTTAATTTAAAATAGATCTTATTATTTCTCTAAAATCAAGAATTCTAGAACATTCTTTACCATTCGAACAGATGATTCTCGAATGTTCTACAGATGTATAAAAGCTGAGTTCTTCTCAGTTCTTCATTCTGTTCTCCAACGAGTTGCTTGGTGCTAATAAACGCAATTGTTTCTAGTTATCTCTGTCTTTAATTCAGTCATCGTGACAATATTCAATAAAGCCAAAGCCAAGTTCTCGCAATATATTCAACAAAGCCATGGGAGTCCGAGGTGGTGGAGATCTTCTAAGGACAGCACATTGCAAAACATTTCAGATATGATCAATAATGCTCATGTCAGGAGAATTAGGTGGCCAGAGAGGTAAGGAACTTTAGAAGAATGCTCCTCAAACCACTCGGTGGATACTTTAGACCTGTGGGGTGGCGCATTATCCTGTTGGAATCATCATCGTCCGTCAGAATGCACACAAGACATGAATGCAGGTAGAGGGTCAGAAAAGATGTTAAAGTACTGCTGGCCTATTATGGTCGAGTCTACACACTTCATAGGTCCCATTTCATACCACCTGCACCTGTATCCTCACAGATCCTTCACCAGCTTGAACAGTTCCTTGGAGACATGAGGGATATATGATTTCATTGGGTTTTCTCTACACCCATACACAGCCCCCCCCCCCCGATACACTTGTAAACGTGACTCCTCAGAACATACAACTTTTTTCCACTAATTAAGAGCTCAATAGCAGCGTTGGATTGCTCAGGTAATGTGCAGAGCTTTATGCCACTGAATTACCAATTGCGGATACAAAAGCGTACATCAATTAGGTTAAGTTACATACTGACACTTGTTGAGGGACCTGAATTCAAATTCAAAGCAATTTGAGGAAGTTTTGAACGTCTACCTCATGGAAATATTCTTTCTTTTCAAGCGTCGATGATTTCATTCTATCAAGGCCTTTTCCATGCCGAACCGCTGCCGGAGATTTGAAGTTTCACCGGAAACTAAATATTTGCGGTACATCCTAGAAATGATCTCGTGCAAAAATCCAAATTTCCTCTCTACTTCTTAAATGATGTGTTTCCTCTCATGCGTCATCGATTAGTCATAGTAAAAAATCGCTTAAATTTGTCTAAACTGAAATTATAACAGAAAGAATCGGTGCATTAACCTCCTCAGACACCTTTTGTCTTATATGCCGACCTCATCGCGTTACGCTGATTGGTTGAACAGCACACCTCCATTATTTGCATAAGACTTGCTCTACCAATTTTTTTAAGGGGGGGGGGCTCTTCAGGGTATATTTGAGAAATAAAAAGGGTTTCTGTAAATAGGATGTTCGCTTCTTCCTCCGACACCTTTATGAATTTTATGAAGGTGTCACATAAATCTCTTTCCTTTTTTAGTTTCTTGTGTGCAAATAATAAAGAAAGTATTCTAATTGCCCTTTTGACATATCTCCACGCTTCAGATCTCCCTGAATCCGGAAAATAGATTTTGGGGCGTCATGCCTGTCTTCTCTCACAGTAAGAACCCAAAAAGCGATTCAAGCTAGACAGTAAAAATTTGATAAACGGTCTTTAAACCGAATTTGTAGATTTCTATCACATTTTGAGTCAAATCAGCTCAGAATTAAAGCGTCTGCCTGGCTGTTTGAATATAAGTGAACAAGATATCAAAACGAAGAGAGCTCGACAGATAAGATTCGTTACATAGGAGCCTAAAAACCTATTGTTGCTCTTTATGTCTGTTAGTCTATGAACTCTATAAGACAACAAAAACTTTAAGCTAGATGGCTGAAATTTTGTATTTTGCCCAAACTTTGAATATTTCTATCAAATTTTGGATAAATTGAGGAAATTTATTTGTCTGGGTGGCCCCTTAATGTACAAATAAATTGCAAAACTCAAACAGCTAGATAGACAAATTTCAGGTACTCAGGTTTAATATTCTAAAATTTGAATCAAATCTGTCAACTGAGTGATAGTCTATTTGTCTATGTTTTCACATGTATGTAAATGCAATAATTCACAAACTCTGTGAGCTCTGAGACAACTGAAACTGACGAAATAGACGGCTAACAGATAAGTTTGCTTAAGTATATAAACTTAACCGGTTAGAGTCATTGTTGAAGAAACTTATCAAGCACTCGAATACATGCCTCTGCCGTGTCGTACGATAAATCCTCGTCTTGACATGCATAATGAAAGAAAAGGCGTTTCTCTCGAAGAAATATTGATGTTAGATTCGTAACTAAATTCTAGATGCCAAGCAAGCAGAATGATCATTTCGTTCGAATCGTTGATGGTGCCCTGCCTAATGGAATTTTGGCACGCATTCCAGCTTCGAAGCGAGGCCCTAACAGCGCTGAAGATCGTTTGTAACTGCTAAGAAACGGTGTCCGAAGTGCTCGTAGTAAAAAAAAAAACTTCGATGCTCATAACTTAATCAATAGGGATATTACTCATGAATAATTAAAACAAAAACGATTTAAAAGACAAACTTTAGTGGTCTTAATACATAGAAATAAATCATTTTTTCCAAAATATAAAGTTTAAAACTGTCGGACTACAGTATGTTTGTGATAGAAATATTCCGAGTACAATTCTTATAATTCATTCAATTTTTAATGTTTTTTTTATCATTTTCCTTCCAGTTACATTCACTCTGTAACTTTATTTTTCTATAGTATTCTCTTTATCCTCACACTGATTATTTTTTACATCCATATTTTTTGTAAACTAATTTTCGATTTAATGGTAAGTTGCATCCTCCTCCCCAAGGATAACTCGAAATGAAGAAGAGATGCTTCTGGAATGGTCGTTGGTTCTCGTCCCCGTGGGGATTACACTAAAAGGTGGAGGGTCTGGCTCCTTCGTTTGATGAAGGGACTTCCTTAGGAAAGTGTTATACCGTGAGCGGTGATGGCCCTTAGGACTCAACCGCAATTACTGCCAGTATTGCTGTAGCGGTAATCTGGTCATTCATTATTTATTAATCCGTGGGCCTTAGGACAGATCGAAGAGTCATTGATGTGAATTTATGTTAAGCTTATGAAATGCGTTCAGGAATATTTTTATTTTTGCTCTTTAATATTTATTATATTTTGGAATGCTTAATAGAACTCATATGGCGTGAAGTAATGAGTATCAACAAAATCATAACACATAAAAAAACTTACGTTGATGTTATGAAAAACAACAGAATTGATGCGTTTACGCTTTTATTTATATCATCATAGCATGATCAGCATTTAATCGTTAATAAAATACTCTTCATTCGTCCACTCAAATTCGAATAAATTTTATTAACTTGTAGTGTATGACACTCGATGTTAATTCAGTTTTTCCGAATATTAATTCATTAATTATATTTAATTAATTTTTAATACCTTAAGTAAAGTATTAGTAAATTGTAAGGAAATCTGAAATCCACAAGCAGTAGCGCAATCGGTAAAATGGGAGGATTTCAGTATTTTTTACTTGGAAGTGAAGAAAGCGAGTTCAATTCTTGATAAAATCTATCATTTTTAATAAATTATTTATGTTAATTATAATTATTTAAAGAAAGTTACTAAAAAAATTTCTTTGTTAATTTAAATAGTAATTAGCTTTAATTTTTTATTACTTGTTATGAAAGGATTGAATTTGAATTTATAAAATAAATATTTATACATACGCTTTTGATAAGCCTTTCTAAATTTCTTCAAGTTTTAAAATACATGTTTAAAACTTTAATTGTGAATGAATTAATGTAAATGGAATATTATACTAATTAAAATTTCTGCTGGATGGGGGTCTGTATAAACATTTGCTTTAAGTTTTTCATCAATTTCGGCAGAATCTTAAGAACTTCTGCTCAATTTTCCAACTTATTCATTGAAACTTTGTTATCGGATGTAAACGTATAAGTCCAATATTTTGGGAAATAAAAATATATTCTTCATGTTTTAGACATCCTATATATGCATCAAAATCAAACTGATGAAAAAAATCTGAAATTTTCTGGTTTTCTGTTTTAAATTTTGAAGTCCCAATATGTAAATAGGAAACATCTGGACTCTTAACTTTGTCGTGTTTCGAAGGATAGGCGTACATGAGCTTTCAGAACATTCGCTGGATTATTGTTTCCATTCTCAAGTATCTACTTTGTCATTCAAAACTGTTTATTGTTTCCCAGCATGCCCTCTTTAATTAAAGTTATATCCAATTAGAATCATTATGCTAAAGAGGTCTCATTAAAAGGTTCGCAGCCCAAATTTCATTTGGCTGAGTAAAGTCGTGGTAGATTTCGGTTAGAAGTTTTCGTTTGAAAAAAAGGTCGTGGTATTTTGTGAAAATAGCAAAAAAGAAAAGATTTTGACCTCTCCTACAGTGCTACAATGAAAATATTTAAATTTCCCTTGGATAAAAAGAAATATTGAATTTATCAAGATTAGGGAATTTCAGTTTTCATTCTTTTTATTTAATGAAAAAAAATTAATTTCAAAAAAGGTTCTTCAAAATTCAGTAAATTACATTAGACATTTGGAACACATTTCATAACAAGTAATAAAAAGATTAGTTCAAAGAAAAAATATTTTATTTTAGTTTCTTTTTACTAAACAATTACAATTAATATAAATAATTTATCAAAAAATGATTGATTTATTCACATTCAGAGCACATTTTATTATAAGTAATAAACATATTAGGTCAGTTCCTACTTGGTTCAAAGACAAAATATTTAATTTTAGTTCCTTTTTATTAAATAATTATAAATGATACAAATAATTTATCGAAAAATGATTGATTTTCGCAAGAATTGAACTCGCATTCTTCACCTTCACGAGAAAAATTTTGAAATCCTTGCCTTTTCCCCATTGAGCTGCTGTCTATTGATTTCAATTTTCATTACAAATTGCTAAAATATTGTAAGTATTAAAAATATTTAAACTAAATCAAATAATTAATATTTGAACAAACTGCATCAACATCAAGTGTAATCCACTACAAAAAATGTATTTGAACTTGAGTGGATGAATAAAAAGTATATTATTAATGCATAAAAATGTGTACAAGATATATAAATATATATAAGGAGAGTGTGAACTAATAGTAGAAGTTCAAAAAAGAGAATTGTTTGTATATTAAATACATTTCTATTATAATTAGAGGAGATAACGCGGGCAATACATAAGAAAAACAAACTAGAACCGTAAAAAAAATTATAATTTTGTGTAGTGATATTTTGCCAACTATAATAACCCAACGAATGGATTGAGAAAATATTTTATGACGTGTTTTAATGTTTGACTAGATTCAAGTAAATGTTTTGTCGGCCACTTAATCTGTCCCCCATTCCCCAAATATAATAAAAGATTTATAAAATAATATTCAACTTCAATTTTAAAATGTCGGCTTCAGATAGAGTTTAAATCATCATCACGACTTTGTTTTCCTAATATTTTATAGCAGTAAATGTGGTAGATTTGTTTAAACATCGCAGACTCGATCATAAAGTTTTTCTGTCTTAAATATTTTATTACTATAAATAGAATATAATTCTTTATCTTTGTCACAAATTCGGAATAAAATTGAGTCCATTTTTAATTGAATTTTTTTTAAATTTGGTATAAAAATGTTTAAAAGTTGCTAAAATAGTTTAGGCGATACAAAGTAAAAATTGTATAAAATTTTTGAGCTGCACGCCAGGAAATGAGAAGAGAATTTTTTTTACTACATTCATCTCTGGATATGTGAAACAACCGACGACAAGTAAAAGCTTGTAACTAAATGCCTGCGTATGTTTATATTACTATTTTGGAGAAATTGCAGCTCAAGTGACTTTGACCAGTAATATAAGGGAAATATGAGACAATAAATAAAATATTATTCGTACAAGCTGGCTATCCATTTTGTCTGTCTATTCCGGCGTATGTAACCTGAATTATTCATTTTTTATTTTGTAAAAAAGGTTTCTAAATTATCCAATTTATCTGAATTTTTTTCAAACGATTCAACAAAATAATTTCTATGTGCGTGAAAAATTTAATTTATGATTCTTTTTTTTTTAAGTTCTGAAGATAGAAATGGCCGATCCCCAATTTCTTGTTCAATTGTAATAAAACGGCACGTATTTCAAAGATATAACTTATAATGTTAAATCATGTGAATGCAAAATTACAAATTTAATTTATCATAAAGTATAATTCCTCATCATAGACGAAAGAACAAACGAAAATTCTGTGAAGGGCTAACTAGTAAGAGCAAATTTAACAGTTGCAATGCTTTAAAGGAAATACGCTATGTTAAAGCATACAGAAGGTAATCTGATTTGATTCCATGTGATTGCTTTAATTTAATAATAACAAAAATATAATATAAAATTAAATTTTATATTATATATTTTTTATTTTGAAAGTTTTCTAGAATTCTTAGAATATTTAGATAATTGATTAGATCAAACAACTTTATATATGTTTTTATACTAAAAAACTTAAACAGAAACATTTTATTTTGAAAAACTCTGCTTTAATCATGGGATTTAATTAAAATTTATTCATTTCTACCAAAATACGTTAATATTAGACAAAGTAAATCACTATTATTTTCTTCATTCTTTAATTTTTTATTTGCGAAAAGAAAGTTTTGTAATTGTCAGAAATTCCGACTTTTTATTCCGATTTTGTTTAATTTCCATTTATTTCAAAAAATCATTTTATAATTATGTTTATCTGTCTGCTCGAGAACACGAAGGATTAGCTTAATAATGAAATTTGAGATACGAATCAAATATGATAATAATTAAGAATCAAATGATTCAACAAAACGAATTTTGTATATAAGTATATCATCGAAATTGCAAATTTATAAAGAAGTGTGGTTTAAATTAAAGAGTGAATCTGTAGTTTTCACGTTTTCTTGCATTTCAATGCTGTAACTGAAGAATTAAAAGATTGAAGTATTTAAGATTTGTTATGCGTTTTTATGAACAGCAACTAGACGCTTTCTCGGAATTTTGGAAAAAAAGAAATATCTCTAGAACAAATACTGCTTTAAACATAAAGATCATTTACTTGAGTCAGCATAGCAAACGGTGATAAATAGGTATCACCTTTGTTGTTACTGTTTATTAAGTTCCTGTTTTATTATTTTGAAGTTGAATCCCGAGTATGCTGTCCGACAATGGATTCTGAAACGCCCCCATTTCCGTCGAAATGGGGTCGTTCCATCTCATAAGGGATGAGACGCAGAACGATGAGGGCAATTCTGTTATTCACCTTTGACCTTGGATTTCTCCCATTGCATACTTTTTATTTCGATTTTTTTTTAAAACTTATATATGATAGTTGTGTCATTTCTGATCGTATTTTATTTAAACTAAAAATTTCATATTCATACGGCTAACTCAAGTGGTAAAAAAAGCTTTCAGGAATGGTATAAAGAAAATATATAATATCGTTAAATACTGTGACCAAGAAGTAGAAAACGAGGAATTATTTGTTCATGTCCTATTTAAAACTAATATATATTTTTAAGACGTTCTATATTTACAGCAATTAAAAAAAATGTTTTAAGTAGAATAAATTATCGATTATCTATTGCTGTTAACCTTAAAATATTGTCGAAAAAATTCCTTAATACCTGAAAAAAGAAACATTTTAATATAAAAAATATTATCATTTGGTAAAAAAGTAATGACTAAATTTTAAGAACAAAATTTTTTTTATTTATGCCCCTTATATTTAATACTTATGTCTCTTATCTATATATATAAAAATGAAAAAATGTGTTGCTAAGTGCAAAACTCGAGAACGGCTCGATCAACTCGGCTTTAAAAAAAACATTTTCTTTAAAACACAAGGAAAGTTCTAATGAAGAGAAAAAAATGGAAAATTAAGAGGATAATAGTAAAAACGACACTTACTTTCCCGCCAAAAGTCTTTATTTCCCTGCCGCCATATTAGTAAAACTTTAGTTCGGTTTTTTCCTCCCCTACGCAAATGAGGTTAAGCTTAACATGTTTTCGGCCGATTATTTTAATCGATTCTATTTATTTTCATAATGTTTGATGCATTTAAAACTAAATATTGCTAATTAATCGATTTTTCAGATTCATTTTGAAGTACTTTTAAGTTAAAATAAAACAGATTAAAGGAAACTAGAAATTTCTAAACTGTATAGAGTTACCCCTATTGGTATAAAAAATTCACCCATTTGGTTGTCCCAATGTGCATAGAAGATTCAGGCATGTGCAGGGCATTGTAATTATTAACATCTGTGTTTTTATTTTAATAAAAAACTTTAAAAATATGTATAATGTAGCTATCTTGCTCTCGAACGATAAATAAAATAGTCTTGACTTGAAAGAAATGCTAATTCGATTTGCGGTTTTGCTTTATTTTAGATACGCACCGTAAATAATTTTTTTCCTGTAAGTTGTGGGCTTTTCCATGGGCACGAAGTTACGGGTAAAAATTAGCATTAAATGTTTGTTTTTTTTTATATTAAATAAAAATTGATCTGAAATATTTTACGGTGCATTAGCACGTTTTTCCTTCAGTATTACTAATTATCTGTAACAATAAATTATAAAGCAGCAAGCAATCCGAGTTTATTTCATTCTTAAATGTAAACATTTTCTCCTTTCATCTTTCCTCTCACTCCTATTTTGCTGAATTAAACCCATCCTAGCGCATGCGCAAAAGTCCGAAGGGTTTTACAATCTGTTGTTAAGCAGTATTGATTCTTATAAGGTCAGAAGGGTATGCTTATGAAAACCTATAGAAAAAATCCCCCCTTATCCAGTTGATTACCGTCATGCATGAAATGGTATACTGGTGAACAAGGTTAAAACTGTCTTCTGTTCAATTAAAACGCAAGCAGATTTGATGCATGAGATGAAGATAACAGCATATTGGCCTGATATATTTAACCGCTTAATTGTCTTGCCCGAGTGCCATACGTGCTTAGATTTATCGAATTTTGATAGTTGTATCCAAACAATATACCATTCTTAGCTATTATAATTCAATATTAATACTACTTAAAAAATATAAATAAGACAAGCATTCAAGGGATTTCCTTTCGAATCAAAATTGGAACATATTCCAAAAATAGAAGGTGTCAACTTGTAATACAGTAAAGAAAATAAAGCAGTTAAGTGGTTCATAGCGGCAGAAAAATTGGATTTCATCCTTACTGATTTCAAGGAACAATTTCGTTTTTCTGTGATATTTTATTTCGTGTGATTAAAAGTGAGATTTAAAAATAATAAAATGACCTTTCCCTGTAAAACATTAAAAAAAAAGAAAATTTTATGAAAACACTGGTTAGACTTTTTTTTTCTTTCATCTCCCCTTAAACCTTTTTTTTTTGTACATTTTTTTTTAAATTATGAAAAACACTTCCTTCTAAAGAGTGGTTTTAAAGAATTGCAGTCTAAAATTAAAAGCTCTTACATCAAGAAAAATACCGACAGTTTCTCTGGTCTTTTACCATCCCTCTCGCTGTCAGCGGTTTCTCATCATTGTGTGCTCACTACTTTAAATGTAAAGAAGATTTTTTCAAGTGGTTTCATGAAAATCGAGCCAAAGCGGGTAATTGATATCAAGGATTTGGGTCACTTTCAACTAATTCTTTTTAATCAGAAAACTGTCAAGTGAAGGCCCTAAGAGGATGCTGTACATGAAAGGGTGTTGTTCTATCTTGCAATTGGGCACTTGATACTATATTTCAATAAAATATATCTCCAATATCTTGATCGTTCAGATCAAGATATTGGAGATTTAAGAAAAAATGTCAATAAATTCAATCCAATTAATCCAATAAATTTAATCCATAGTACTTGTGATAGAGCTCTACATAGAAAAGAAACTTGAAATATGAAGGCTCCTGCAGACATTTTAGAAATTTTAATAGGGAATATGATTTTTTACTTTTATATAATATGGTGAATCTTGTTCTATTTATCATATCATGTATGTCAGTTATCAACTGGAATATAATTTTTTTATTGAATAATGGGCATGAATTTGAACAATGAAGTGCTGGCCCAGATGCTTTCCTTTTCAATTAACCACTGTATTAATTAAAAGTAAGCTAACTAATTAAGAAATGATTTGAAATCATTTCTTAATCTCTTTCCTATCGGTCAGTTTGAAATGATTTTTCCTGTATTATTATTATTATATCAGAGCATGGTGTTGATTTTGTATAAGTTTTTTGGCGTCAACAAAAATCCACAGGCGAAAAATAAAAATTTTATTATCTGCACGAGCATCTCAAAAAATCAGCTTTTAATTACGCGTCGCCATCTCATTTACAAAAGCTCCTATTTTCTTAAAAAATAAGTTAATGACTACCGCAAATAAAACCTTAAAAAATGTCATTTTGGGCACGTAATGATATAAAATGAAATAAACAGGAAATGTGATATATATTTTTTAAAAAACAATCAATGCTAGACAAAGTTTCTTGGATCGTTTGCAATTCTAAAGTGAATCATTCAATGAAACAATTGAAATTAATTAAAATATAATTCAACTTGCATGAACATGTGATGTTTTGCCATTCAAGAAATGATGTTCTGATATGATACATTGAAATATGCATAGCGAAAAGGAAAAATGCATTAATTTTATTTAATGTTATCATTTTCAGTTTTTGCTCAACTTTTTTGACTGCCTGATTTCCGTCACTCCTTCAAGAATAGATTTACTGTCATTTATTGATACTTCTGTTTTTATAGTAATCATCAAATTACTGTTGTTTTGTTGTTGTTGCTTATGGCACTTGCCCTAAGACAAGCCCCGTGCTGAAACAGGAACAGATTTAAGCCGAAAGGAGCGCCTCTTGTTTTTGAAGTTGCGTCAACTAAAGCCAATTCTACGACTTAGCTACAAACTCGCCATATTTGTTTGCACAGCTCCTTTTTACAGGGGAGAACAGTCACACATTTCACACATCTCACAGAAGATCAACCATGCCCGAAACGGGACTCGAACCGGGGACTCCCACAACACGAGGAAGACGCACTACCTCTATGCCAGAAAGCCGGCTTCAAACTTCTCGAGACTTCAATAACCATAGAGTTCTACCTTGGCCTTTACATTATGATATGATAAAATCTTGAACTATCCATTAAAACATGGAAACGCAAGAAAATACTTAATCTTTTTCAAACCAATTGAGAATGAGATGCTTATGCTAATTATATTTTCTATTCTATAGGTATTGACGGGCTAGTTTTTTTCCTGAGTTTTTATTTCCTTACATCAATAGGTTTTAGATTAATTTAGGTGAATTTGCTTTACATTTTGAAAGAGCATATGGGCATGGACTTTGAAACTATAAAGTGTCGTCAGGTGAAATATTTCTTCTGACTTGTACACTACTCAACTGGAAGAATGTTTCGCATAGGACAGGACTTTAGCAATATTGAGCCTTTTATTCGTGAACGTGCATTAGCTATTCTGTCTAAAACAAGCTGACATTTTTTTTTTTCAATTAACAAAAGCGTATGTGTTAATGCACTCGTGCCTCTACTCGGAAAATGTTTAACATGGGGGTTAAATGCAAATTTGACACAAATGCATCTTAAAATATAGAAAAGGGTGTTTGGTTACGATCTTAGAAATTTAATAAGTATTTTTAAATATTGAAAAATAAAGCAAATATTGATCTTTTAAGACGGTGACTTTAGGAAATATCGTCCTACGAAATCCATAACGATTTTTTCATTTAAAATTCAGGCCTTTTCGTTTCGGTACACCAAATATTCTGTTTGCCGATGTCCTGACACAAGGATAGAGCCTATTTTATGTGATCTGGTCGTCCTGGGTCCGAATCCCAGTTCAGGCATAGTTGTTCTTCATCTGTTCTAGCTATAATTGTGAATGCGGATCTTTTGAAAAAAAAAGTGCTGTTCAAGCAAATGTGGCGCATGATGCATTTAAGACGTACTCTTGGCTCTAGTTGATGCTAAAAAAAGAGACGCATCCTCGACTAAAATCCCTGACTGCGTCATCGAACTTGTCCATGGAGCCATTGGAAACAACAACTACAACAAATATTCTATTTTCTTTGAAGAATGTTAACGTCAGAAATGAACTTCTAGTGAATACTAGAACAAAACCCTGCACAAAGCAATAATTTAAAGTTAAATTTCTCAAAGCTCTTGTGAAGTGTAAATATTTCCTTTCCTCTAGATTTTAATATTTTCTTTCCACTAGATTTTTGGTTATTTATTTTACAAAAATGGTTTATTGGTCGAATATACCTTAATTTTATTTACCTCACATTTTTACGCTCTTAGTTTGATTCCTGGATGCGATATTTTTGCTATACTGTGTTCTTTAAAAAATAATAATGATTGTGAATCCATAATTACCTGTTATCAAATCTTAGATACATAAATATAATTACGAAGAAATATGCGTTTTCAAATTATTAATCAATCTCGTGTATGTCACTAATAATAAGATTAATTATGATGATATTAGCAGAAGTTTGTTAGCATAGAAATAAATAGTGTTGCAAAAATATTTATAAAGACATTGTACTATTTTTTTTAAAACCCTATGCCATTTTATTCCTAAGTAATAATTAAACTTTTTTAAACAAAAAATTAGAGAGATATATAACAATTATGGCATTGAAATGTATTAAAAAGTCATTATAAATCTCTATGGCATAAATTTCTTTTATTTTTAATAATAGAAAACTGAATCATTATTTAACCCTTTGCATTCCAAAAAATAATTAGATGCAAAATTATTCCCTTAAAACAAAGACTTGTTTATTGCTATGAAAAATAAATACGAATAATTCTTTTAAGTCGAATTTCTTTGAAAAATTCATCTACATCTCTTAACCATTATGTAGGGAAAATTATGTATGTTAACCATTAAATTTGAAAAATAAATAAATAAAAAGTCAAAAAGATGCACAATTTTGAATGGTGAGTCAGAGGCACCAACGGAGTTCAAAGGTTAGAATAATAATTCAGTAAATAAAAGTACCAAAGCCTCTTCCCATACACATAGATTGCCATTTTTTCCCCTGATAGCTCGATACTGATCGATCAAAAATGGATATCGATCAAGAGTTGAAATAATTGATCTGCCACTCTAATGGCTTTTTGCAAGTAATATGATTGATAATTTACTGCTTATAGTGCCTATCAGAAAATTATATATTTATTATTTTTAATATGGAATTTAAACGAAAAAGAATAAATATTCATTAAAGCGGATGTGTTTCTATTGAGACAATAAGGTCATTATTATTGAGAGTAATTTGGAGTGAAAGTTGTCGTTTCAGACAACAACTGAAATATAAGAATCATATCAAAAAGATCATTATTAACATCTGTTGTGACTGTTTTTTATGGTACTTGCCATGGACAAGCTATCTGAGGTAGTCAGATATTTAAGCTCAATCAGCGTCTCTTGTTTTGCAGAAGCTTCTACTAGACCAAGAGTACGACTTTTGCTACAGACTCATCACATTCGCCTGCGCAGCCCCTTTTTACAGGGGAGGGGGGAACACATTCACACGAATTACAGAGATAACACAGAAGAACAACCAAGACTCGATTCCGGAACGCCCAGATCACGGGGGAGACGAGCTACCCATATGCCAGGACGCCGGCTTAATTAACATCTAAAATGAGGCACCAATCTTATTAAGCTAACCTACTCAGACCTCCATCAAGCTCTGCCCCCAGCCGCCACCAATCACTAATTTTCTCAGAAAATAGTGTATTAGACGCAAAGGAATACACAACACTCCTTTTTAAATCCTCGGCAACACGTATTAATTCTTTCATCTTCCTAATTAGATTCAAACATTAAATTCATCGGGTCGAGAGGGAGGAGGGGAATGAAAGAATCCCCCCCGATTTGTTGCTGTTTCGCAGCTCCTCGGCAACCCATCACAAACTCTCGCCTGCTCAAGTGCCTTTCCGAAGAGGGCCGGACTGTAATTAAAAGGGCTTGCACCGGGATGCTTAAGCAGGGCTTAGGGCCGCCCCTTTTTATTGCATTCGCTGTTTTTCCGAGTATTTTTCGGCCGGAAAGGGCATCCCTCACTTTTTTCCGTCCCTCCTCCCCACGTCGCATAATCGTTTGGTTTTATTGCAGTCATAAAGGGCTGTCTCGAATCTCCGATCTTAATAAGCGGTGGAAAGTGAAAAAGCATTAAGTTCGGGGGAATTAGCACCGCGTGGGGATGGAGCGACTGATTTTTGCGATTGCACAACGCCGGGGGATGATTTGAGGGGGCCATGCACTCACTGAATGATTGAAGCATGAAATTTTCCAACCAAGCCAGTCAATAATCCGTGGAGCAAACAATCACGAAATTTTTTCCAGTCTTCTTTCTTGCACAATACCACTTAACAAGTACCAAAAAATCAATTCCTACTTAGGTTATGAAGAAAAACTTAGAAAAACAGGAAAAGAATTATTTTAGTTACTTTTTATTAAATAATTACAATTGTTGTACCGCTTTACATCGGAAGGAGAGGCGAGATAACTTCTGGGTATGGATCCCTGAGTACCTAAGGGCAGAAGTCTGACTTCTAGCTCACACACGCTAAAAACCGTTTTACGGGGCGCTTAAACAGATCGTAACAGATCGTCTGAAACAGATCGTAATTTAGGAGCAATAACCTCTGACCCAGTATCCACGGTGGTACTTCTCTAAACATGGAGAACTTTGCGACGGAAACAGATTTAACGTCCACCACACTCGGAGAATCTATGGCTAACAGGTTTGAACCTATCAACCAGGCTATACAGGTCTAACAATTACAACGACTATAAATATTTGATTAAAAAAATTATACAAGCATTCAATTTTTAAAGTCAATTGTGCCAACGCAAAATATGTGAATTTTCAACACCAGTTGAGGTAACGCAATACAGATTAGAAATTTTTTATTTTTTTAGTTTGCATTATTTTAATTCAAAATTACTTCAAGATGAATCCTAAAAATCAATTAATTAGCATTGTTGAGCTTTAAATGCATCAAACATTAAGAAAATAAACAGAATCGTTTGAAATAATCGACCGAAAACATCTTAAGCCTAACGTTATTAGTGTGGGGGAAAAACAAACTTTCGTTACTTATTTGGCGGTGGTTAAATGAAGATTGTTGGCACGAAAGTTAGTATTCAATGAATTAATAAAAAATCAATTAATTAACTAACATCAAAGCTGTTTTAACCTCGAGTGTCATCCACTACAAGTTTAAAAAAATTTACTTGAACTTGAGTGGATGAATATAAAGTATTTTTTTGTCGGTTGAAAACTTGAACAAGATACAAATAGGGAAAGTGTGAGCTAATAGTAGGAATTGAATAAGGGTAGATGTGGTCTGATGATGGAATATGGACTACGTTATCGGAAGATCGTGGGTTTGAGGCAACACTCCTCAAGAAATTAATTCTATGTGTGCTAAATCAAAGGATTCGTATTGGCGTGCCAATTATTCCCGAAGAGTGGTTTCGCCTTTAATGAGTTGCTTTCACCATTCAAAATTCTGAGATCTATCTCAGTATATTCTTCACATGGATCCAGATGATTGGTTGCCAATCCAGCAGACGAATCTCATCAATCCAAGTATTGATGTCATTAATAAAGTTTGGACATTTATAAAGTCACGGTGGTTAGCAGCTCCCAAATTCAAATTAACTACTGATGCATTTGAATCCATTTGTTTATTCTGACTTTAGCCATGCATACCGGCATGCTGTTTACATTTTCAGTGTATTATTATAGTACTTTATTTATGTTATTTTTCTTTAGAATAAAAATGTGTTGGCATTTGTTTAATATATCTTTATAGATATCTATATACCTAAGGAAATAATTAAATGCATCGCTATCGTAAGGGAAAACGATTTTTTTTTTCAAAAAAAA
>JAOUZG010031395.1:680986-701360 GCA_026289955.1 Argiope argentata
TTCAAATCACTATAAAAATAGTAGGAATACTCCTTCCAGGCTAATTTTCTACAGTACAAACAAAATTTGGTAATTCATTATTACCGATTGACATTGGTAAGTACTTATATTATACAAGTTTTCACTTGAAGGTGGCACTTCGAAATGAGGATGAGATGCTTCCGGCATGGTGGCTGGATCTTGCTACCCTGAAGGGTACACTAATAGGTGGAGGTAGACACCTCCCATCGATGAAGGGACATAGTTCTTAAGGGCAGGGTTGTACCGTGGCCAGTGATGGCCACTAGGACTCAACCATAGTTCCTGCCAATATTGTTGTTTCGGCGGTCCAGTCAATCAGCCCTAGTAGTTTAGATCCTTGTGCCTTCGGGTGGTTTGAAGGATGGATCGTGGTGCTCTTGAACTCGAATGCCTTAACCTCAGAACATAACAAATGATAAGGATATTTGCATGCATGCTTCCTCAATAATTTCATAGCATTGGAATTATTCAGGAAGTGGTTGTGAATAATTAAGGTAAGAAGCTGTTACATTAAAGGATAACAATGCAATATTAACAATATTTTAAGGAGATGAAAAACCCAGAAATTTACACTAGGTACTTTTGAGAAAATCGTGATGTCGGTATGGTTAAAGTAAGACTTTATTTATGGATTAGGAGACAAAGTCGCTTGACGTTTTACGGAAGCATGGGGTCGTGTGGTTTAATATCTTTATTACCAATGTTATTTCTTCTATTCAATTTATCATAGAATCATATCGATAACTTTTTTGGAAATATTTTAATCTTCCAATGCCGAAATCTTTGAAGATGTTGTTATTTCTGAGAAACCACAGCACATTACTAATTTGTCGAACGTCATATTTTGCAATTTTTCGTGTATTGTGATGTATAAGGAGAAGAAAGGCCGAAGGATGATTTTATATATTAAGGGCTTTTTTTCAGATAGTTTAATTTTACCTATTCTTCTTTTTATTAATATATTTTTAAAGGTTATTTTTTATATATTTTTAAAGTATTTATCCAATGTCACGAAAAGATATTGTTTCATTTCTCCATTGTTTTTTTTTATCAGAGAACAATATCGAATGCATATTTTGAAAGCCTTTTATTCCTCCCATTGGTAAAACAGATCACTAATTAAGAGCTGTTATAAAGGACGTATCGTGTATAAATATATATAAAGCTAAATTCCATTTATCTAATTATGGGAAGTTTAAGTGCTATCGTGCTCTCATGAGTAGACGGACAGACATTCTTTCTTTAGACGAGTTTCCCTCTAACATTGTCAAATAGGGTTAAAAAAAGGCGTTAAACAGCAAATTTCCCGCCTGCAGTTCCTTGTATTCTACATTCCCTGATCAAAAGAGGAAATTTCAGAAATACATATTTTTTTCTAGAAGATATCGGAAGTAGGCATTAATGGAAATATAGCTGTTCTCTTTCTATACAGATGTGACTTAAATAAAGGAAAGAAAACTTATGATCATAAGAAAACGAAGTCTCAGTGATTTATCTTTTCAATAGTTTTCAGCTCCGAAAAAGAAAAAAACAACCTGAAATAAAGCTTGCTCATTTGGAATTGCAAAGCTGTCCAATCACAATCGCTCTATTTTAGTTCTACCCTGGCAATAGAAAGGATGAAGATTATCATCAATTTATTGAATACTTGGATGGTTGGTTAAATTCTGAGAAAAAACATGATCTTTCTTACGAGGTTTATTTTTCAATTTTATGTTTGCATGTTTCATTTCAGCATTTTTGATTCGGTCTTACCGATCATTTTTAGGATTTTTTTTTAAATTTTGTGCGTGTTTTGTGCAGGGATAATGCAACTCCATGAAGTTGGACTAAAAGACTAACATTATGAGTAACATTATGACAAAAATTCCGAGGAGTACACGATTTTTGGTCTGTTATTGATTTTTGCATCGAATATAATAAAAAATAAATGCAGAAGTACGAGCTAATAACCTAAACATTTTTCATCAGCAGTGAAGTAATTTAGATTTACAATAATAAAAACCGCATAAATATGCAAAAAATAATATCTTAATAAAATGATTAAGACTTAAATGATGTATAATAAAAGCACATTATAAATAAAGACTGTACAAATAAGCAAATAAAATTCAGAAATAAAAAAAGGGTTTTAGACTCTTACATTCCAATATGAATTTGGATTATGTAATTGATTAGCATAATGTGCTCAACCGACGGATTATTTAAAACATTCACAGTAATACAAATCTTTCAGGCTATCCTATTTTTTGAATTATAACAGGTTCCATGAATTGCTATTCTTTGAGTAGACCGAATCATCTTCGATAAATATTTTGCTTTTTCCACGATGAACGCTTTAGATAATAATTTTAAGAAACATAAACAAAAATATTTTGCATTGCCGCAAAGAAGCGCGAATAATAGAAATCAATGAAACAGTCTTAACTTTTTTCACGCATTTTTACAAATATTTCAGTGTGCACCAAACTATACGGTAGTGAATCATCGCACATCTCAAACACGTCATTGCGTTTGTCGACGATTCACAACTCCAATCGCACGTGTTCGCAGTAGTGAAAAGGAAGTTGTGCTGTGCAGTTGTTGTTGGAAATGGTCTCTCGACTGAGGAAAAAGTATTCTTCGTTGAACGTTATTCCGCTCTCACGGAGGCGGTGATGAAGGTAGACAGGTAGAGTTCGAAGGTAGAGTTCGAAATTTAAAGATTATGATGAAATCTGCTATGCATATTTCAATGTATCATGTCAGAACCTAATTTCTTGAACGGCCAAGCATCACGTGCTCGTCCGAGTTAAATTATATTTTTATTCATTTTAATCATTTCATTGAAGGAGTCACTTTAGTATTGCAAACGATCTAAAAAACTTTGTCTCGCATTGATTGTTTAAAAAAATATCAAATATCTTATTTATTTTCTTTCATGTAATCGCGTGCTCAAAATTACATTTTTCTAGGTTTTATTTGCTGTAGTTGTTAACGTTTTTTTTTTTTTTTTAAATCAGAGCTTTTGTAAATGCGATGGCATAGCAACGGTTTATTAAAAGCTGAATTTTTTGAGATGCTCGTTTGATAATAAAATTTCAGTTTTTTGCCAACGGATTTTTGTTAAGGCCCTAAACATCATTTTCAAACAAAATGTTCTTACATGATAAAAAGGTGGTAGAACAGTTCCAAAGAAAATTTAAAAACACTACACCGAGTAACACAGCTCTTCGGTCAATTGTTATGAAATTTCGCCGTTCTGGTTGTGAACTGTGCCAACACGAGAAGAATGTTAAAGGAGAGTGAGTTGAACTGTGACGATCCACCAAGAATTGTGCCTGCATTAAGTGAGAAAATGGTCTCTTTTTGCAACAACCTTTGCTTCAGGATATGCTTGGGAGTTCAAAGAGTTCACTGTCTATCTGTAGAAATACGAACATTTTCTACAGATAGACAGTGAACTCTTTGAATACTTAACATTACGCATACGGTGGTACATCAACACGATAATAGTGTGTATGCAGGGGACTAAGGCAAGGGCATAAGGGGCTATTGCCTCGGCCCCCCACATGAATGGGGACCTCCAAATCAAATAGATTTTTTATGTTTCTTTCATTATTGAATGTTCTCCATTACTACAGTAGTAAAGCAGAGAAGGTCCCAAAGAAGGGTCTCCCCCAGGCCTCAATCAGGCTAAGTCGGGTCCTGTGTCCTGTGTCCTGTGTGTCTAATGAATAAAAAAAAACTCACAGATAACAAAATTGCATTTTTGTCCATCTCTTCTTTTCAGCGCAATATAATTTTGTTCATCTTTTCATTTCCTTATTGTGTATTTTGGCGCATTCTGTACTAATTAAACTTATAAATATCGTGTTAGTTTTAAATACCAAGTTAAATCAATTTGACGTAAAAGTGGATCTCTAATCATCCGAGAATCCTCCACCCTAATCATAGAAGAGTTCTTATTTGCCAATTAATAGAGATCTGTATTCCTTTACTTTTTTACGATATTATGCAGAATATAATATCATGTTAAAGAGTGATAGTACATAAAAACCATAACCATGGCATAGTAAAAAATACAATGAAACTTTTTCAAACATTAAAATTCTAATGGGAAGGAGTTTTAAGAGGTAATAGTTTTGATCGGAAGAATATAAATTAAGGGGTAGAATCGATTTTCCTGAACGATGCGAAATTTAATGTTGCGTTGGTCCCCGAAGAAAAGTTTCGATTCAATCTACCGTCGGTACTTCGTTTGACCTACTTTTACATTTAATGCTCCTATTAAGCGAAATAGAAAACAGCAGTTCCACGTTTCCACACCATTTTTTTTTTATCAATTTCATTTTATCTCTTTAAATCATGCTGAAACTTGATGCTTTATAACTAACTGGAGAGTTCGCAGGAAAGAAGAAAAAAAAAATTACTTCCAACAAATAAAAATTGTTTAAACTCAAAAGTATAAATAATGTTCGAGAGTTTCCGGAATCAGATAGAAACTTTAATAAGAATTTATCATATTGCTGACCTGAAAAATATTTTTTTATTATTTTTAGTTACTTTTCAACAGCTCGCTTCGATTTTTCTTTCTTTTGTTTGAAGTTTTAAAATTCCATAAACATTATTCGCCTTCAGCCAATCAATAAGCTAATGTTTCTGCAGGTCTGAACTAGTTTCCAGACTTTATACATTTTGGAAAGATGTCAGGTCTTAAGAAATGAAATTATTTCAGAAGCATTTTAAGAAACTTTCAAATTCTATGCTTAATGGAATATTTCGTGGTCACTTGATAAACAAAACTTCTGAAAAGTACCCCCCTCCCCCTACATTGTTTAACACTGTACTGTGGCATTCTTTTTTTCCTGTAAGATGCGTATTTGATTGTAAAATTAAAATAGCTCGACTCGATTTATTAAAAATATATATTGAAATGTGCCTGTAATAACAGGCACATTTCAATATATATTTTTTAATAAATCGACATAAGTATTAATCATTTTAATTTTTGCTTTTCTAGTATATATGACACATATTAAAGCTCTGAAGATTTCATTTTTGGTGTAAGTACGGTTCTTTCATATTAATTTTGAAATAAATTAACTTTCTTCATCTTATCTATCAAACATTTTGGCTTTTGTGTACTAAAACCAAAAAAAAAAGGAAAAAGGAAAAAAAAAAAACTTCATAACTCTTGAGACAAAGAAACTTTTTATGAAGGTCATAAGTATATTTGGGAAATTTTGTTTTGTGATGAGAAAATTGTCTCTATTTACATATATAGTTATTTATTACAGTAAAGCTGTTGATGATTTTTAGCATACGAAGAGCAGATGATTGTCCTTCGTATGCTTACAACATTCCCATGATTGGATAGTTTCTAAAAGGTATTCCTCCCACCAGCGATTTTTAAATTCCCTACTATTAGTTCAAACTCTCCGTGTGTGTGTGTGTGTGTGTGTGTGTGTGTGTGTGTGTGTGTGTGTGTGTGTGTGTGTGTGTGTGTGTGTGTGTGTGTGTGTGTGTGTGTGTGTGAGAGAGAGAGAGAGAGAGAGAGAGAGAGAGAGCATTGTTATCTGTTGCTAGCAGAAGGTGGTTTCGAAGACATAGATGACATTTTGGATTTTTATGTTCGTTTTATTCCATCACGGGAAGCAGGCAATAAGCAATAGTGACGATACAAAAAGGGAATAACGAAAAGCTGATGAAAGTTTCATCCCTGTGAATATATACTTTTAGATTTTAATGGGGATATTTTGCTCTTGTCAATCTTATGCACAGCTCGTCCAGGAGAATCATAGGGCTCTTTTAATGGAATATGCTAACCTGAACAATTTTTATCCCTTCACCTGGAGTGTGGGAATTAGTTGGCTTTTAGCTGATTCAGCAATTTTACAAAGATTCTGTTGAATTAATTAACTAGAACAAGCGGAAGAGATCAAGAAATTAGAGAAAATTTCTAGAATGAAGTTATTATGGGATAAATTAAATTGAAAGTTAGAAAATTAATTATAATTCGCACGAATAATACCCACCCGAGATGTTAACACAGTTTTTCAAATATTAAATCATTAATATGATTAATTTTTATTAATTAATTAAAACTAATTTTCCTGCCAAAACTCTTCATTTCAACTCGGCTAAATCAGTAAGACTCCTGTTTGCTTTTTTTTCCTTTACACTAACAAAATTAGGCTTAACATGTTTTAGACCGATTATTTTAAATGATTCTATTTATTTTCTTTGTGTTTCGCGCATTTGTAATAAAAATTGTTAATTTTCAGATTCATTTTGATATATTTTAGAATTAAAATAAAACATAATAAAAGAAGTTACAAGTTTCTAATTTGTTTTGCGTTATCCCAAATGGCGTTACTATTATCTATGTTACGCTATCTAAATATTTAAAACCCAAAAATTTGGCATTTTCTTTTAATGAAGTCGGTGGGAGGGATTAAAAAACTATATTAGCTCGAAGTCTTTGCATTTAATCCTCAGTATTTTGATGGATTTGTTTGCACTAAACGCAGCTTTCAGCTCAACTAGTTATTTAACTTACGAACATCGATTCCGTTGTGTCCGGTTAATATTCGCTCTATTCCGACAATGATGCTCGCTTCACGAAACGTTTCTCGATCTCGCCTCCCGCCAGGAATTATCAAACGTTCCAGATCGGAGCAAAGGTTGCTTTTCCCCCTTTAATGCTGATTCGTCAACGCAGCCCCGTTCCCAATCGCCGTTGAATCAGGCAGTTTGCGGTTATGGTCACAGCTGCCAGATATGAGTGGTAATTCAAAAGGACTCGCTGTTAAGAGTGAATGGTATTTTACTAATCCGGTGCGATCAAATACTGCGACTCTGTTTCTAATTCAAAATAAATGGAGATTGAAGAATTATGCTGTATAATTTTGTCTTATTTTTATATTAACATATTTTAGAATTATTAAAACTGAACTTATCGGATCATAAATATCATCTAAAATGATGTAATTCGTGACAAATAATTATATTTTATTTTTGAAACAGTGAATATGGTATACGGAATTTTGCAATGTATACTGTTGTTTTGTTTTGGTTTGATTGGATGAGAAATAAATAAAAAAAAAGTGTAAATGAAATCTTCGATCACAAATCTCAAGTTATCATGTGAGAACATTTTTACTTTTAAAGTCATTATTTGACTTAATTTAAGTCATTAGACACTTTAAACAGATTTGAAAAAAATCACGAGTCTTCTCTATCAGTCTCTACTCCTCTCTCTCCATATAGAATAATTTTTTTAAACTTTCATTTTCAATTTTTTTAGCTGGCAAACAAAGTTTTGGAGTTCGGCCGATTTTGAGATGAAATAACAACATAGTTCTTAGTCAACCTTTTAAAAACGCATCTGCTGTCAAAGAAGCATACATAATAATGCAATACTGGTAAAAGCAGAGGGGAAATATATCTATGCGATTAAAAAAGATAAATGAATATTGACATTTAATCTTTGGTCATCGTCTAGTGATTTAGAGCTTCGATTATTCGTTGCCTTCAATTATTCAAAACCCCATATATTTTGTGTACAGACCATATACCAAATTTCGTCCTTATATTCAAAACAATTTTGAATTATCTATATTAGATCAATATTATCATGTCAGAACATGATGTTGTTTTGGGGGGGATGTTTTTGGCATCAACAAAAATACGTAGGCGGAAAATAAAAATTTTATTATCTGCACGAGCATCTAAAAATAATCAGCTTTTAATAACCATTGCCATTGCATTTGAAAAAGCCTCTGATTTAAAAAAAAAAGTTAATAACTACGGCAAATAAAACCTTAAAAAATGTCATTTTGAGCACGCAATTATATGAAAGGAAATACACAGGAAATGTGATTTTTTTAAAACAATCAATGCGAGACAAAGTTTTTGGTTCATTTGCAATACTGAAATGACTCATTCAATGAAACAATTGAAATGAATAAAAATGTAATTTATTTTGCACGAGCAGGTGGTGGTAGCTGTTCAAATGATGTTCTGACATGATACATGCGCAGCAGATTTCATTTTAATTTTTTTTTGTTCTTACAACTGTGCGATCTTTCGATCCAGTGTTTCTACTATTACTAATTTCTTTCTTCTGAGTTTATAATATTTCATTCATTTCCTCTCTCTAAACATAGCTTCCTCACGCCGTCATTGTTCCATTTCTTTTTTCTTATTTGATACCCGAGTAAAACCGTGAAAAAGTGATTATGAACAATCATAAATTTTCATTGGTAACTTATTTTAGTGACAGGAATTTGTGAAAGCACTGAACGATGTAAGGGTATACAGGGTGTCTTCTGGCAATGTAAAAGTGATTATAATGGCAAATTTTTGTATTAAAACAAATTATGTTTGTGATCTGGGCCAGGAGAGCCTCGTTGGTAGAGAGTTGCACTCGTATTCCTTAGGTTGCGAGTTCGAAGGTTCCCCGAGTGTGTGGTGGCTGGCGCTAGTTAAATCTGCTCATGGTCTCAAAGTCCTTCGTGTGGAAGGTAATACCACTGGGGGTACTGTGTCAGAGTTGATCGTTCTCTATTCCAGACCTAAATTACGATCTGTGGATGAATGTATGATTGAAATGCATGAATGAAGTCCATCCCCTAAAACGGGTCTGTGAAGTGTGTGTGAGCTAGAAATCAGACATCTCCCCTGGAGTGCTCAGGGGTCCATACCCTCAGAAGCTACTGCACCCATCTTTCCGAAAAGAACACGAGGGCAACAACAAATGGTTGTGATCTATTTATTTATTCAGATGAGTGAATATTGCAACTGTTTTTGAAGCTTGATGTTAATTTTTACGGAATTTATATACGACAAAGAATTGTTGATAAATTGTGAAATTATCAAAGTTTAGAGACGGTGATTAATGAGCTTTTGAAAATATTACCAAACTCTTTATTCAATATTTTCATAACATCACTACATTTCTGGCGACAAAATTGGCATGGTAACGCAAATGATGAAAGTCAAAGTTATTATACAAAGCAAAGAATAATGAACAAACAGCGTAATTGAATATAAGATTCTTTCCGTTAGCCGAAAATTCGCCAGGTGACTTTTCGCTTTAAAATCGATGCAAAAAATTTGGCTGAATTCTTCATTATTTCGCGATTTTTTGCTGGTGCCCGACTAACGGAAAAGAACTAAATATAACAGGTTTGCAACTCGTATTAATCGAAATTTTAAGCTCAATACAACGACTGATGACTAAAGAGACTAGTTATTGCTATAAATATTTCATCCTTATCATATCTATGATTTAACCTTTCATGACAGGTGGATCATATATTCGTCACCAACGAGATTATCTCAAGCCGGGCTACCACCCATGCGTTTATGGAAATTGAACTTAAGGAAAGGGGTTCTATATGTGTATTTCAAATTTAAATATTTTTTATTCGCCTCTAGACGGCAAAAAATCGCCTTTTATTTCCCCGTGTTCATTATTTTTGAAATAAATGCAGTTTTAATATCCTGGCCTTCAGTTCCTTCATATCTCGCTTGACTTTTACAGTTTACCCATCCGTTGTAGAGAAGAAGGGGGTTGAGAGTACTCAAATTTAAATAAACACAGCTGTGTTGTGTTATTTTCCACTTGATAGGATCATTCGCTTTTCTGATGGTCCTCTGAATTATTTTCTTCTTTTTTTTGTTATTGCGGTGTAATCGTAACTAGTCTTTTGGGGTTGAATAATCAGTTCTGTTATATTTTCCGTAGCTTTTGGATGCATTTCGAACACCTCTTTTTATTATGAAAAGTAGTGGTTTTAATTAATTACAGCAAAAAACGCTCTTTGTCAAAGAAGAATGTACTCCTATTATAAATGAATTAATAATCTAAAAAGGGCAGAAATAACGATGACTTTAGAAGTTAAACTTTATTATTTTTAAAGATATGCTTAGCGAAGTAAAATCCCCGTCCTGTTGGATGATTCCTTTTTCATACTCTCCATAACTTGCGTGCGTCTAGCACAGAGGCCCACCCCATCCCGAAAGGGTTAAGTGTAAAGGTTTTCCATTCCAGACGGGAGTGCCACGAAGATTGGTCCAGGAGAACATTTCCCCTGTGCTATAATTTTACATAAAAATCAAAGGTACTTTCATGTTGATCTATGAACAGTTACAATCGATAACTCTCTGGTAGGATCTTACATGCTGCCAAATTATTGGTTACTTGTATAGTATGTTTCTAACACAAGTAGCACCTGATATTTTATTTCACATTACATGACTTTTCACAATATTGTCATGAAATAAAAAGGAAATGCACCGAACGTAGTTGATTTTCATCTTGGCTATCAAACTCTTATGATCGTAAACCATTACTTTTTTCCCTGTAGGATGCATTGCTGATTATTAATGTGTGAATTGGCTTTCTATTCTAAAAGAGTATCTCATCAAACAAATATTGACGGTGGCAGACACAATAAAACCACATCAAATATTTATTAAAATACGAAACACTGATGACAAGTAGTTGCATGTGTTGACTACACTGATTCCTCAGAAGACACCACAAGAGGCGAAATGTCACTTACAAACAATTATAACCACCTGACCGGATTTTCAGCAAAAGACTGCTAGATTCTCTTTTCAGAATTAAGTCAGAAATAATTTGCTGGGGATTGTGAAATTTTCCAACCAAACATTATTGAGCTAAGAGTAAACTCTATTCTGATTCGGAGCTTTTCAAAAGTCGATCGAATTCTGAGAGTAATTAGCCAAAACAACTGAAGCTCAGTCCTGAACATACCTATACTTTAGTATCAGAAATTTTGGAAAGAATGCATTTTCCTTCCGATGTTTTTTCCATTATTAACCCGTGTTTCTATAAGTGCAATGTGCAGTTTTCATAATGTGTTCATCATATTCTTATATTTAATTTTATTATCGAATCACATTATGAAAGACATATCGATATGACTGCAACGCGATCTCGCCACTTCCCCTTTTTCATATAAACTCGTGTAGATCTCATATTTCCTATAAATAGAAGTAAATATATAAAATTTACCAGTCAAGACTTCATATGTTAATATTTTGTTCTTTTTGGATATAATAGTTAAGAAAAACATAAAGACATTGAAAAAAAATTATCAAATAACCAACACTAGTAAGTATTTGGAGTTTAAGTGAATGAAAATGTTATTTTAGGCTGCAGTCCGTGGTCAGATTTCTCCACATGTCAAGGAAACATCAGACGAAATTCACTGTTCCTCGGTTTGACAAGCCTGTCAGCCCCGTGGGCCTATCCACAGATAGGACAAAACGCGACGATGCGCGAGACCACCCCCAATCCCGTCAAACAGTCCGGTGATCCTGCGCCCTTGGTTAGACTCATTATGGAAGAGACAAAAGAACAACAAAAAAATAAATAAATCGACGTCCGATGAGGGAGAGTGTCTTTTTTAGGAGAGGAGTTAATGAATAATGTATGGCGGATTGTTTTTGGCGCATTTCTCGTATGGAGTGCTATGGCTGGAGTTAATGCGCCAACATTAATTGCAAAGAGAAGAGAGGAATCCTTCAACCTGGTAAAGAATTTTGTGCAAATTTTCAAATCCACTCTGATTTGAGTTGTGAGTATGTATTAATTTATTTAAACCGCAGTAATGACCTGCTTTCAAACAACATGAGAACTGATGGCTAAAACTCGTTGTTTTCCGAAGGCAACGCATAAAATGGCACAACTCTTTTTCAATGTCCATGTCCCACCAATGAAGGAAACTTTGATCCTTGTTGGCCTACTTAAAATGCACCATTCCTATCTATATGTTAATTTTTCAAACCTTGAAACCTCTGAAAATGAAGCTTTATTACAGAACCCCAATAGCCCTCATGAATTTTGAGAATATTATTTAAAATTTAAAGATAGCACTGAGAAATGTTGCTTCGCTAACATTTGTTTATATTTGTTTTGAAAGGTGAATTTCATTGTTACTTGTTATGGGAAATTTATAAGAAAATTACGGCTTAAGCAATGAAATTCTTGAAAGAGTGTGAATTGAATATCATTTGGCATACCGTGCTATGCTGTTCAAATGTGTTGGCATTCTTCCTCTGCATAATCTTTGCTTGAAAAATAAAATTTGATAAAATCATCTTTTGTCTGAAATAATTCAAAAAGAAAGGTTAAATGTAGAAAATCTAGTTAAAATTTTTTTTAAAAAGTCTACTTAATGATTCTGAATTATTAAAGAAACTTGTTAGTTGAAATGCAAAGTGATAAATGGAAGTTTAGTGAAGCAAATTTTAATAAAGTTTGGGCTAAATGAAATCACTATATACTTTTCGAATTGAAAGGCAACAAAACGGTTAGATGTTAGATGACGAAATATAATGAGAAAATATACAGATGAATCCTTTAAAATTTCCATTTTTGATTTCTTACAATTTTGATTGTATAATCTTTTATGCACTTACCTTCATAACACCCCCCCCAACTAAGTTTCATACTTCCCCTAATGGCGAGATGTCTTTGACGAGATGCCTTTGTAAGACATTTGAAGACATGGTCAATGTTATTCTAATCTATGTACTGGATAAACAAATATGCATCCCCCTCCATTAAAGAATGATTTCCGTGGAGGTTGCTGTATCTTTGACAATCTCATTTTATTGGAATAGTTTGGAAATCTGCAAAGGTTTTGTTTAGAGGAACCACCTTGTTTCCATATTCTTCGATAAAGAAAAAAGCATATGATCGTGCTTGGTACATTTTTCATTTCATACTTTCAACGATTTTTATATGTGGCTTTAGGGAAAACATCCCCATATTTTTACAGAACGTCTTACCACATTAGACCTTCAAGAGTTTCTGTTGGAAACTTTTTAAAAAGTTCCATTAACTTGTAGTTTGTTTGGACATTTAGTCTTTTTTCTCACACTATGGTGTAGTTTTTCAAATTAAATTCATAACATACATTTAACAAATGGATTTTTACATCTTAAACAGAGGACAAAAAGAAGAAACACGTATCACAGGATTGTAACGTTTGTATTCGACAAGCATATTATTCCAATGTTGTGTGAACAATTCGTTTGTTTTCTAACAACACTTCAAATGATTTTTAATTAAAATTTGAAATTATTCTATAAACTGTCGATAGAAATTAGATACCTTTTCTCTTACGGATAAATCAAATTCGTTCAAATCGATTTCTTTCTCCTTAGAATTCGACATTAATTTCTATCTATAATTATAACGAATCGATTAGATTATTTTGTATGTCAAATAATCCTATCGAATCGAGATATTTTTGTTCCATTTAATAACAATATTATCACTTTTATCACACACGCAACATTTTGAATTTGAAACAGGAACAATTTTTATTCAGGCCAGCGTGATGAGAGCAGCACGTTGCGTTAAGTAAAAGGATAAACGAGTGGCGAAGACGATCAAGAAGATATGGGAACATAAATTCTTTTAGACAACCTGTCAACCCTTATATACTAGCAATGTTGAAATTCAAATTACTTAAAAATTTCTCTTTTCGAATTCAGTAACACTTTCTGATATAATTCTATTTGCTACAGAGTAGGTGGGAATTTATTCGAAAAGAATCAATTTAAACTTCTTCAGAATATGGCTCCCAAAGAAAAATCGCATTTATTTCAACAAATTTCTAATCACCCAGTTCACACCCACTTCATATTTTCAAAAAGAAAGAAGTATTTTTCATTATTCTTTTAACCCTAAACACGAAAAAAAAAATGTTGCGACTTGAATCTCAATATTTTGTAAGATGGTGACAATAGGAGACAGAAGGACAGAGGACAGAGAAGAATAAACGGATAATACGTGGAATAAATAGATAAGCATAAAAAGGACTTTCAGCATTTCTTTTTGGAAATAACAAGGGTACGTACTTGGAATTACAAAGTTACATACAAATAATCGAAGAAAACAATCGATTGCCTTATTTCTTATCAAGAAACTCAGGACATACATAGTTAAATTTCGGATTTTAACATTTAACCGTTTTTGAAAGTGAATTTTATAGCATTCATCTTCAGTGTGATAGCAAATTATATATACATAATAATTATCCAACGAAATTTTTTATTACAAAACTATGACATTCAAATTTATAATTTATATTATCGTGTGTTTATTTCCATATCAGAAGAAAGAGAAAAAATCAAATATATTGAATTTGAGATATTAAATTTCAATACGGTTCAAAAATATGTTAATTAACAAAAAAGCATTGAAAAAATATGGAGCATTGAATCTTCGATTCACACAAAAGGGTAAAACTTTGAAAATGAAAAATAGCACCAAAAACTTATTTTATCCTAAAAATTTGTAGGAAATGGTGGTTAAAAGTTTCTAAGCACTTCATTTAAATTTTTAATGTAAAAAAAAATAAACAGCTTAAAAACTTCTGTGCTATTGTTTCGTATACTCGTGTTAAATTTCTCAAAATTTTCTAAAACTCAGAATTTTACTGATTTACATAAATATTAATCTACAGCCTACAGGAAAAATTATGAATCGATTCATAATAAAAAAGATTATATACTTTGGTTATAGGAATGAAAATATCGTCTTTGAACAAAATTATAATAAGGAGGTACGAACTCAAGTGTCGTCCTCTGACCATGGCCAAAATGAAGAGGTGCACCGAAAGATAGCCCTATTGTTATTTTAAAAAACGGAACATTAATATAACTAAACAAAACTCTATTTCTACAGAAGTGTTCAATCTGCCATTTTAAGAAAAAATTTATTATTTTCAAACGTTAAGTAAGCCCAGGCTTTCAATTCTCATCCATCAAAGTCAGAAGCATTCTGATTGCTTATTCAAACACCTTTAGCAAAGGTGTTTGAATAAGCAATTAGAAAAACCTAAGTTAAACCTTTGTTAGTTCAAACGGGGAAAATACGAGCTTTGTTTTTGTAAAATAAGTTTTTTCTTAGTGGATTGCTTCCGAATTTGATGCAATGGTTAAAATTTCGGTACAGAGCCACTTAACCTAATCTTTTCAAATTACTCAGAGATTCTCAACTTTTGATTCATGAATAAGGGAGAAAACGATGAGTCAGTTAGAAATGTGTGACAAATGTTATGTTAATAGCGAAAAGCGCACATACACACAAAAAGCATTAGATCGGGAAAGGGCGGCATACATTACAGTATTTATATATATCTACAGGTGCAAGTGTGAAGTGAAATTTATGTAATTTATGCTAGTGGGAAGTAATAAGAAATGCCCTCTTCTGTGCACCCTGCACTTCATGTAGCTTTGATATGAATATTTATTTGATTTGCTCTTCAAGATTTCTTCCCAAAATAATTGTCATAAATCTTGGGCCGGTATTTTACAGAAAACAATATTATATGAGCATTCATTTCAAAGATCTTATTAAAAACTATAATATTTTTCATTATGAATATAAACCATGTTATTATTATTTTTGAAAGATTAATCATATATCGTTTATTAAATATAAGTTTGATTGGTTATTGTCTCTAGTTAATAATAACATATCGAGATACGTAACTGACAAGCTTAATCTAATTTTTAGAAGGTGCAGGTGCAGGAAGGAAGTGTAGGTTTGTTCAAAAGTAAACTTCTGTCATGATTAATGATTGTTACTTCTCATTCACTGCAAATTTTGTATTGATTACACTGGTCAACAGTGATTTTGTTACATGGCTAATATTTTCTGAGTCTTATGTATTTTTGGGCGCTGAATCCAAATATGAAGTCAGAATTTCTCCATCGGGCTTAGTTTTTTTGTAATACCTCTTTCTGTATTCCTAGCAAGGTCATTCAGGGCATGAACCATGTGAGTGAAATATACTTATCTATAATTAATTTATTATGTTACTGCAATTATATTGATGAAAATTAAAGTAAAATAACTTATCAGTTTAATAACAATTCATTACAAGCGACTAAAACAATAAAATTAATGTTATTATATGCAGTACATCATACAGTAAGATAGGGTTCGATTACATCACCTATTAGTCACACCGCATGAGTCACTCATCATACTCTATGAATTACAATGTTGATGACTCAGCACTGGAGTACATTAAACAAACACTGTCAATTGCTGACTAAGAATGAGTAACTATTGCAACAGTTTAGTGCGAGCTCCCATGTGAATACGTTCATGGTGCAACTACTTTTCTAACTACTTATAATACATTTTGTATCGCGTCAGTGTAGCTGTAAACATTATGTGTGTATGAAGTTTTAACATTTTTGCAATTTGTGTTTGTCAGTGGGTATATAACAGTGAACTTATAATAAAAATGCCACGAAATTGTATAAACCATCCAAATAGTTTCTGCTACATCTGTGGTGAGTTAACATTAAAGTCTCAGAGGAGAAATATAACTCCTTTGATAAAAAAAGCATACGAGTTATATTTTGGATGTAAAGTTGGCGATCAAGACAAATCCTAGGCACCTCATATTTGTTGCAATTCTTGTGTAACATTGTTAACTGGATGGCTGAATGGATCTCGTCACATGACGTTTGCAATTCCAATGGTTTGGAGGGAACCAAAGGATCACTCAATGGACTGTTATTTTTGTACAACGAAAATATCCGGTATTACAGCTAAGACAAGACATACGGTTACATATCCTAATATTCCTTCTGCTTTAAGACCTGTTCCTCATAATCCACAACTCCCAATTCCTGTACCACCAAAAACATGGGAATTAGATGAAGATGCTGTTACTGATCAAGATAAATCAGATTTATCTAATGATGAAGATACGAGAGACACAGACTTTTTAGACAATACAAACGTAATACCACACTTGATAAATCAGTCAGAATTAAATGATCTCGTTCGTGATCTACATTTATCAAAAAATCAATCAGAACTTCTTGCATCACGTCTGAAAGGATGGAATCTTTTGCAACACGAAACAAAAGTATCTGCTTTTCGTGACAGACAGTGTGATTTTGAACGATTCTTCAGTCAGTATAAGGACTTAGTTTACTGTCACGATGTGGACTCTTTACTTGAAGCTTTTGGACACCTTCACCATCCTGATGAGTGGCGTCTTTTTATCGACTCTTCAAAACATAGTTTGAAAGCAGTCCTTCTTCATGTAGGAAATAAATACCCATCAATCCCTGTAGCTCATGCAGCAAACATGAAGGAAACATACGAAAACATGAAACTTGTGTTGAATATGATTAAGTACGAGAAACATTTATGGCATATTTGTGGAGACCTGAAAGTAATAGCACTGTTACTTGGTTTACAACTTGGGTATACGAAATTTTGTTGTTTCTTGTGTGAGTGGGACAGCAGAGACCGTATTAATCATTACGTCAAAAAAGAGTGGCCAAAACGAGAAAGATTGGCTGTGGGAGAGAAGAATGTTGTACACCCAGCACTAGTAAAACCTGAAAAAGTGTACCTCCCGCCTCTACACATTAAGCTAGGCTTGATGAAAAATTTTGTTAAAGCAATGGATTGTGAGGGGAATGGATTTCAGTATCTAAGAAACAAGTTCCCTAAATTAAGCGAAGCAAAGATAAAAGAAGGTATATTTGTTGGTCCAGATATAAGAAAATTAATGAGTGATACTGAATTTGAAAAAAATTTGAATAACTGTGAAGTTGCTGCTTGGGAATCTTTTAAAAAAGTTGTTAAGAACTTCCTTGGAAATTACAAGGCAGAAAACTACAGAGGACTTATAACTGAGCTTCTAAAGAACTATAAAGCACTTGGGTGTAATATGTCACTAAAAATCCACTTCTTAGATTCACATCTGGATTTCTTTCCCCAAAATCTCGGAGCTGTGAGTGATGAACATGGTGAACGCTTTCACCAGGAAATATCTGCCATGGAAAAACGCTACCAGGGAAAGTGGAGTACAAGAATGCTGGCTGACTACTGCTGGAATCTCATGACTGATGCACCTACTGCAGAATACACCAGAAAATCAAAACGAAGCAAATTTTAGGTATGTAGAAATTTCACATATACATCATATGATCATACCATAGTAAAATGTTTTTTCAAACAAAGTAATTGCTTATTACAAAAAAACTATGCCCGATGGAAAGAAACCGTTTTCATATTTGAAATCAGCGTCAAAAGTACTATAAGATTCAGCCATTTTTGTTCTTGTAACAAACAAAAACCAAAATTTTGTTGTCCAGTGTTATTTAAGTGCACCGAAATAACAAAATTTAAAGGTTTAGGCACTACATTAGAAAGTTACTCTTTTGATATCAGTATGGCTTTTACAGAAAAAGATTGCCAGTACATTTCGCTATGAAGGGAAAGTAAATAAAGCATGCTACCTGTTGCAGTTGTGGTTTACTATAGAACAGAGAAAAACAGAGCGTTGATTATCGATGGATTAAGAAGGATAAAAAAATTCTCGCCAATGTGGCCTTCCTGTCATTATGCGAGTCTCCAAGGATTTAAGATAGGTTGTTTTCTTTTTGCGACAGGTACCGTTTCTGGAAATTAAACAACAGTTGTTTTGTTTCGATTCTGTGAACACATATTCTTTTTGAAGGCTTATATTATAATTGATTTTATGATTTACTAAAGAAATAATAAAGGTTAAATCGTTAAATATAAAGAAATCGTTAATCGTTAAAGAATCGTTAAATATAAAAGTTAAATCTTGTAAAAATAGCTTTGTTTTGGGAATACAATTATTTATAAGACTATTAGATGCTGTTTAATACTTTAATGAGAAAATACATATTTTTTCTAAAACATTAGAACTATCTATCTTTTATAAAAGAAAGGTCAGTGATACTATGATATTACGATGCTACTTCTCAATTCTTATCTATTGTCATTTCAAAGGGCTTCTTTTTCTTTTTCATGAGGAGCTTTCTTTTTCACAGTTATGTATGCGGGATGCCGTCTTTAATACTGAGCCAATAACTAGTTTCTCATCCATTTGAGGCATAAACACACACTTCAAATTATAACAATGATTTACATAAAAAAATAATTTTTTACGTTGCTTTTGTCAATAAATGTTTTTATGAAAAAGTTACAAACATTATTTTTTATACATTTTGCTACCTGCTATGGCAGCCTAATAAGATTGGAAAATCCAACATTAAAATTATAGTCATAATAGTTATATTTAAGGAAATAATTTTGACATATAACTATTTAAAACAAAAATAATTAATAGTTTTGGGACTAAAATTGACCAAGTTAGAAGTTTTGTTATTGTACATCCGTTCAACGGTCATTTCATGGGAAATATTAAATAATCGCGATTGAAATGACGCATAAATATGACCAAATTTTAAAATTCATTCACCTGCCGCATGGAAAAAATGCTTCTGAAGGTTTCTTAATATTCACAATTACTTTCTCGATATAATTTTATTCATTTGCCAGTTTATTGCAATTAAACGTTTTAAAGATAGATAGAATATGAGCTGAGTGGATTGATTTAAATCGTTGCGATTTTGCTTCAAGAAAAAAAAAGGCTGAAAATTCATTGTTAAAGCATTAATTGTTTGGGAGCATATGGATGCAATTTTACAGACGAAGGAAACGTTTGCGCAACAGTCACTTATTGTCGCAAGAAATTCCTAAAAATTCACGATCCATTAAATCTGAGGCAAGTTGGCCTGCGAATGTTTAGTGAGGAACATTTCTTAAAATGCCTCAGTCGTCAATGAGTCTGCTCAAGGCTCTATTTTTCCTGGACCATTATCTGATTATTTGAAAATAATAATTTGTTTGACTTTGGGATTTGTCAAGAATGAGGATTAAACTTGGCAGATACCAACATTCTCTTCACGAATGTATTTTGATAAAGGTTCTTTGCAAAAGTAGATGGAAAGGTTCTCGTGACTGCACAATTTCATTCTTTTCGATATTTTTCTTTAAATATTTTTTTTTAAAAATTAGCAGAAGAGAATCCAAGTTTTTAGTCTAGTTTAATTAGATTAACATCCCATTTTAAGCAATACTAGAAATTTTTTAGGATGGACCTCGCAATTTTTAACTCCGCTCAGATAACGAGGATGACACCTGAGCTGGAATCCTTTCTCAAATTTTAACAAAACAATAGCTAGAGGACATTTGAAATTGACGTACATAGTAATGGCCGGACCCGATTACACTATTGTTCTTCGGTGGAATCGGGTATCAAACCTAAACTCCTTCGGTTTCGAAGTGGGACTTTATCACCAGGCCACCGTGGTCAGGAAAATCCAATTAATACATGAAATTTGGATATATGTTTATGGCATCAGGAAAGAAATTATCCCTTTCCACCAACGGCTATGAAATGGCTTCAAAAATGTATCTGTTTCACACACACACACACACACACACACACACACACACACACACACACAC
>JAOUZG010031395.1:701370-731058 GCA_026289955.1 Argiope argentata
ACACACACACACACACACACACACACACACACACACACACACACACAGTGTATATATATATTTGCAAAACAAATAGTGTACATATATATTTGCAAACGCCTTTAACAAACGATTTAAGTCTCAAAAGACGGTGCTCTATTTTCCAGCACCATCTCGAAAGTTTCCAGCAGCTAATAAAAATCAAAATGTTGGAGGATCTTATTTGCCTTGATTACCAAAGTTACCATATTGCCTGTTCTGTTCTCGGGGTCGTGATTGCAAATACTTCCATCTTGAAAAATTTTAGGAATATGTTTGTAATGTGAACCAACAGGAGTATAGTGTTATGTTTGCTTTGATAATGAGTTGCAATCTTCTTAAGGTTGTTTGACAAAAAAATTTCTGTTATGAAATTTTTGTTGCAAGTAACTAATACATCATAACTAGAAAGATAAAATGATGTGTGACATGTATTTTAATTTAATTAAAATTGTTATAGACTAAAGTAAACTAAAATTTACTTTAGTCTATAACAATTTTAATTCGACCATAATTCTGAAACGCATTGTAGTCATCCACAATGAGTTAAGTGTCACAGGTTTTAAAAAGAGAGCTGATGGTATTTTTCAGTAGCATAAGTAGTATTTCTAACTCTATAGTTTCACAATATGTAAGGAAGAAAATTTTACTCAATGAATTATCACTTATGCGTATGCAAATAATAAATAATTCAAGTATATAAGAATGTGCATATTTATTCAAATGCAAAATATTTTATTTTGAAAAATTCTGATGAGGATTCAAGAGACGTTACAAAAATTCATAATTCAAATAAAAATATAGAATTTAAATAGCTGTCAAAGGACTAGATATTCAAAAAAAACTTTTATATACTTGTGTACTAGAAATTAAAACAGCCAAAGAAAAAAGGGGGAAAAAGGAACATGGCAAGGGAAAAGGGGGGATAAAGGAACAGGCATAAAAAGAAAAACCGATAAGAAAAGAAGAGCCTACATAATATTACACTACAACAGTATTATTGGAGTGTAATTAGGAAATAATGAAATTTACCAAAGATAGGCAATTTAAATTTTGAAAATAGAAAAATTAAATTGAAAATTAAAAAAAAAATAAAGAAAAAATATAAATAAACAAAGTTAAATTAATGAATAAATAAATAAATATATGCAGTGGTTCAGTCTAAGGTAGAGTCTATAATCAAGAACAAAAGCCTGATTATAGACTCTACATTATACTGTTCACTTTTAGCAGTTCTTGTCAAACAAGGATAAATTATTATTCAATTTGGAAAATCCTGTTTTCATTATGATATAGGAAATTCAAGATATTTTGAGTTTCTAAATTCCATTTATTATTTGTCAGAATTTGGAAAATCTTTATTTGAAGTTTAATAAACTTTCTCAAATGTTGAAGAATAGAGAAATGCAAAATATAGTCGAGAATGTCATTATAATCATTACCACGTCTACAACTACAATTTCTCAAACTGAATCTTTCAAGATAATTCGGGCAAGGTCTATGATTTGTAGTTAATTGGGCTAGATATTTATTGTCAATATATGTATATTTCTTTTTACCTGATAAAAGATATTGAAAGATATTGATATTATAAGATAATTAAGTATACGCTTAAATGCAAACCCGACTGGTTAGTCCTTTGACAGCTATTTAAATTCGACTTTTTTTTTATTTTAATCACGAATTATTTACAGGCAATATGTCAAGTCTAATCATCATCATCAGGTGGATCAATGGATCTCCAAGACTGGAGTATTTGGATCCCCTAAAATGATGTCTGCTCATGTGGAAAGTATGCGCAATACATGAATTCCCTACAAATGCAAACATCTTCTCTTTCCTGTTAGCTGAATTCCTCATTTAAGAGCTTCTTTCTTCTTCCAACGGGAAGATACGGCCAAAAGATAACAGTTTTCACATCGATGATGAAATTTAGCGTGAATCGCAAAACGTAATGGGGTAGCTTAGTTCAAATGTATTCGAGTGGATATTTCTACAGTAGTATTAGAGCTACTGTATCGCCTCTCATAATCACCGTTTCAATGGTTGTGATCTGCCAATTCCGATAATTATTGCTTATTCTTTGTTCACATATTTAGTTCTGGAAACGATACAGCTTCGGTGTATATAAACCTAGGATATAAGTATCGATTTCACTGACTCATCAATAATTGTTCGAAACTCTTTATCTGTGAAACGTTTAATGATTCTCCCCTTTCGTCGTCAGTCCCGTTCTTGCACAATCTTTTTTTCAGGCCGCAGTTTTGACAGACATTGGATGTTTTATCGGATTCCTGATATTCACGGTACACTCGTGAATGGTCTTAAGGGAAAATTCGCATTTCAATGCTACCTCAGAGATGATATGTATCATCTCTCGTGCGCCGACTATCATTACGCGTTCAAACTCACTTAAATCTTTATAACCTGCCATTGTTGCAGCAGTATACAATTTAACATCTCTTCCAAACACTTGTTGTCGTATATAGGTATCGTTGACCGTAGCTCGGTATTCTGACTGGGTTTCTATCTCTTCATTTGCATTTGGATGCATATACCAGTTTTTTTGGGGGGAGGGGGCTTTTCAGTATATATAGATCTAAAATATCAGTAATGATTTCACTAACTTATCAATAATTGTTCGACACTCTTCATCTACGAAACGTGTATCCCATGAATAGGTTAGTGGGGCAAGAATCAACATCAAATCCCAAACAATTTTAATAAGCATATTTTGCATCTCTTTAAAGTATTGTAATTAATTTATTCAAATATATCAGTTTCCAAAAGAATAGCTATCATTTGCTAGAATCTGACACTAGAGCCTGTTGGTCATCTTTCTGATGTAAGAAGGATATTTTTTCATAATAAGTGCAAAAAGTACCTTATTTGCTTTTTATAAATTTTAAACTTACATTTGAAGATAAAGTCCCAAGAATTCAATCTTGAATTGCATATTTTTCAAAAAATATTAATCACTGATATTTCGAAAAATAGCGCTCTTTCTTGTAAATAAATATGAATACAAATCTTGTCTTCAATCACAAAGTGAACGCCGCCTCTGTTATAAATCAGATTTTGGATAAACTGCAAGATATAAAATAGTTTACATCCTAAAACTAAAAAATTACAGAAATTTTTATTTATTTACTTTTTTTGTAAAAAAAATTGTGCTTTGTAGATTTTAAATCCTTAAAACAGTCCAATTCTTAAACAATCAATTGGCGATGAAAAAATTCAATGCTAGTATAATTGTTTGATTAATTACTTACAGTAGTTATAATTATTAGGTAGTTATAGCCTGGTTAATAGGGTATTAGATTCGCATCCATTTGGCTACGAGTTTGAACCCGCCAGCCAAAGACTCGCCATGTGTGTGTGGTGGACGTTACCTCTGTTGTCGTCATAAAGTCTTCCATGCGGTGAATAATACCACTTGTGGTACAGTGTCAGTGAAGATCGTTCTCTATTCCAGATCTAAATTACGTTCTGTGAATGAATGAATTAAATGCGTGAATGGCGTCCACTCCGTAAAAAGGGTTTGTGAAGTGTGTGAGCAAGAAATCAGACTTCTGACCTCGGGTACTCAGGGATCCATACACTCAGAAGCTATTCCCCCGGGGGGGTATCTCGTAATTGGGGATGGGATTCTTCCGGTATGGTGGTTGGATCTCGCCAATCCGGTAGATACACTAATAGGTGGGAGTTAGACTCCTCCCATCGATGACGGGATGTACTTCCTTCGGGGAGGATTGTACCGTGGCCAGTGATGGCAACCACAATTCCCGATAATTGCTGTTGCGGCGGTCTGGTCATGCAGTTCCTATGGTTAATACGTGTGCCTTCGTGGCGGGTCGGAGAGTCTATGACTTACCCTCAGAAGCTGTTGCACCCTTCCTTCCGTTACAAAGCAGAACACTCTTTTTCTTCAGCATCGAAAGAGAAATGAAAAGTTGCCAAAGGAGCCAATGGTTGGCCGGCTGTGGGAGAGACTGTTTCTCAGCGGCTCTTCTATTGTGTCAAAAGTTATCAGACTGTTTAGAATTCAGTTTTTATTCACTCCATTCTTGTAGAGTCAGTAACTGAGTCGGGTAAAAATAAAAATAAAGAGATCTGATGTAATGTTTAATAAGAAGGGAAGTTTAACGAAGGAGATTTATAAGAACTTTTATGCTTGCCAACATTTACCTTCCAACTGTGCGTAAGTATTTTCAAGTATGGAAATATGTTATCATTATAGGAAATAATTTTTCAGTTACTTTAAACATACTGACATTGTCTTTTTGATCTGTTTTATAAGCAACTACTGTAAAAAAATTTCACTTTTAAAAGTAGCTTGTGAAATTTTTTTGCAGAAACTAAAAAGATGTTACTGAAAAAAGATGACAAAATGTATGATAGAAACCGACAGTCTTATAATATAGAGATATAATTTATACCACTGTTTGCCCATTAAACCAGTGGCTGTCAACCTTTTCCGACCCATGCCTGTTATAATTGATGTATATTTTCTCATTATTTGTAACTAAATTGTTCATGTTTATTTTATAATAACATTTTTAGTTGAATATAAAATTTTCACTATTATTTCTTAAGCTCATAAGCTTTTTATGCAAAAAGCATATCAAAATATCTATAAATTAGTTAAAATTTGATGTTTCAAGGGCTTAGAAAGGGTCGTGGTAGTCTGGTGGCAATGGCGGTTTCTAGTTTGAGATTCGATTCCTCTGAAGAACCGATGTGTAGGGAAGGGGGTGTTATGTTGCACTTTAAATTCTTCAGGACTTAACAATTTCCCGCTGGTGTCATGTGGTTATGTACAGGGGGTTCCAACTCAGATATCCCCCTCTTCATCTGACAGCGGCTCAAAATTACGAGATAAGATTAAAAAAACCTAGTATTTCTTTACAACGGGAAGTTAATATAACTATATAACTGAACTAAAATAATTCAAGGATTTCCAATCAGGAGGTATCTTTGTAATTATCAAATTTATTCTATTACTCCAAAGAGCATCCGTGTAAGGGAGTCTATTGCACGTTAAATCCGTTAGGGCAAAACACCAGATCAGGTGCCACCTTCATCATCTGGCAGCTGTTCAAAATAGTGAGACCTGACCCAAAATAGCCCTAGTGTTGCTTTACAACTGGGCGTTAATATAACTAAACTAAAAGACTTCTAGGACTTAAATTCAGGCAGCATCTTCATAACTAGCAGGGCTATCGCATCTAATAGTCTATGCTATCCAAACATATTTGGTGCGATCATCTTCATTTCAGGTGATAAATATTTATAGAACTTGTTCCACAAACCACCTTAGGCGACCCTCAGCTTCGAAAGATTTTCCAGCTCCATAAGAGACCGTGTTAAAGAGAGCGAAACTCTCGTTTTCCCAGCTGCTTACAATGACAGGAAGATCTGGAATAGGCTGTCTAAAGAGTAGTTTCGGCGAAACACTAGAGACAGCACCAGATTCCTCCGAGAAGACAAATCAGATTAAAAGGAAACTTCAGCAACAACCAACGGGGAAAAAAGGGAAAGGGGGGAGGAACCGGAACCTCAGACTCAGAGAAAAAAGATTAAAAGAAAGAGAGCCCTCCGCAATTTTTGGAGGGGCATTTCGTATAATAGAACGAGTGATCAAACACTTTCCAACAAGGAGGGCCCTGAAAAAATAAAAGCGGGCAAAGACTGATGCGGAGCGAGTGGCCCCGGGGACTCATCATGTTGCGGGACGAAAGAAGGAGCGAGGAAAAAAAAGAAAGAGTTGCTGACGTGGCGTCTTGCAACGGTAGCGTCGCGATCAATTGTTGGAAATGTTTCAGTAGAGTGGGTGAAGGGAGGCGGAAGGGTTTTTTTTTTCTTCTTCGAAGCAGCATGCGATTTATGCTCAAAGATATTTAGTAAGTCGTGTTCTTCCCAATGGTGGTCATTCCTGTTATTTTGTAAAAGAAAATATGTATCAAACTTTCATGAAAGACACGAAAGTGAGTGAAACTAAGTGAGAGTTATACTAAAGGAATGCTCTCCAATGCTGATATCTATAAAATGCAGAAATAAGTTTTCGATGAAGACATCGTTCACCTTACAGTAATATTATTAATAACTTTAACCGCAATGAAACTTAAGCAAATGAATGTCATTCATTCAATTACTACTATTTGTTCACACGCTCTCTATATATCTTGCTCAAATTTTTAATCGTCAATAAAATTTTTTTATTCATCAACTCGAGTTCAAATACATTTTTTTAAAAACTTGTAGTGGATGAAATTTTATCTTAATAAAGTTTTTTTTAATATCAACTCATTAAATTTTTATTAATATATTTAATAAAATCTTCCTTGCCAAAAATTTTCATCTCCTCATCGCCAAATAAGTAAAATTTCAGTTTTTACCCCCACTTTAATGAGGTTAGGTTTAACATGTTTTCGCTAGATTATTTCAAACGATTCAGCTTATTTTCTTAATGTTTGATTCATTTAAAATTAAACATTGTAAATTAATCGATTTTTCAGATTCATTTTGAAGTACTTTCGAATTAAAATGATACAGACTAAAGAAAATTAAAAAAAATTATAATCTGTATTGCGTTACCTGAATCGGTGTATAAAATGCACGTATTTTAGCCTCCAACAAATGGCGTTGAGTTCTTAATTGGCCTTGAAAATTCAACGCTAGTATAACTTTTTGATCAATTAATTCTAGTAATTGTAATTATTAAGACTGGATAGGATGGTTGGTAGGGCAATGGATTCACACCCGAAGGACTGCGAGTTTGAACCCAGGATTCTCCGTATATCTATGTGGTGGGCCTTAAATCAAAAATTCATCCATGCCAAGATAAATACACTAGGGATACTGGGTCAGAGGTGATCGTTCTCTGTTCCAGATCTAAATTACGATCTGTGGATAAACAAATGAAATGCCTTCAGGTTGCTCAGGGGAACATACTCTCTGAAGCTAAAGCACCACTCCTTCTGTTGTAAAGAACGAGAATATCAAAATTTGTAATTATTTAATAAAAAGTATCAAAAATAAAAACATTTCTTTGCCGACCTTAGTAGGAATTGACTTAATGCTTTTTTATATTACTTGTTAGAGATAATTTTAGAGCCCTTTAGAAGAAGGAAGTAATTTTTATGACATTCTAAAATTTTGTAAATTAACTTTTTAGCAATATGAAGAAGACTATCGTACGATTTTTCTAATTAAATAATATTTTCGAATTTACTTTTAAATATTTTTATAATAGGCATTTTTTTAAGTTTGCAATGAAATCTTTAATTAATTTAATTTTGAACATCGAATTATAACCTTCGCTTTATTTTCTTACTTGCAGTAAGAACAAAATTTTCATTCATTTTGGAATATATTCTGCAAACGGAAACTGCATTTTAGTAAACTTAAGATAAAATATAAAGCAAAGAATAAAAAGGTAATATAGAATTGCCAATTTTCTAGCATTTTCAGCAAGCGAATGTTTTTTCAAGAGAGATGCATCCAGATATTGGCATTTCATATCCAATCTTATACACAAAAAAATACATACGAATAAACTCAACCTTTTCATAATTAGCAATCTTTAACTTCCGTAATTACTTTTTCCTTCTCTGATTGTTACATATGTGTCTTTATTTGTAATTTATATTTTTGCCAGAAGTAATTGGGAAGATTTTCAACAAAAATATTGTGTGTTTCCTTTCTTAAATTTCATTTTAAAAATTTTGTCACCCGAAGTCAATTTTATAGTTTATTTCATTTTTCTCTAATTATTCCCTTTAATAAATACTTGCTTCGCTCTAAACATTTCAGGATGATTTAAACGGTGTTACAGATCGATACAAGAAAGGATAATATACATCTAAAAAACCCTTTTAACATTATGAATATTACGAGTTTTCATTCGTATTTAACAAAAAATTTATCTAGATTTTTAACTATTGATGTTAATTATATAACACTGCGTGACTATGGGATATTTCGTTTTTTTTGTTGTTGTTGATTCGCTCGTACATTGTCCCTCCCTAAAGTGAAAATTTCCAGTAAGTTTAATTGTTTCATAGATATCTTGACTATATTTGGAAGAAAATTTTTAATATGAAATTACTACTAAATATTGCATGAATTTACTTTAATTTCTTATCAATTAAAAGAGTTAACAATATTACTGCAGGGACAATTGTATTATTTCATTAATTCATTTTTTGTCATTATTTTATGAGATATAGTCGATTGCTTTTAAACAATTAAACTTATTGGAAATGTTCACTTGAAGGACGGACAAGGCACGAGCAAATCAATAGAAAAACTTGAAATATCCCATGGCCATACAGTGTTAAATAATATCAAAAGTTAAAAATCTAAATAATTGTTTTTGTTAAATACAAATGCAAACTCGTAATATACATAATTTTAAGAGGTTTTTTTTTTACATATTATCCTTTCTTGATCGATCTATAGCACCGCGGAAACAATCCTGAAGTTGTTTAGAACAAAGAATTTCTTCTCGTAAAGGGGTTGTTTTAAAACTCGAAACGGTTATAGATAAGGTGACAAATTATATATTTTTAAGCTGATGTTAAGTTATAATGTTCGTATACGGGGACTCGGACACCCAGACTGACAAAAGTGCGAATATCAAAATCTTCAAATTTGAAATATGTGGATGATTGTTAAAGAAATAATTTTTCATATACATCAAATGCTTTAAAAACAAGAACAAAATATATTAAAAACAAGACTAACTGGTATGAAACTTCTCATTTTATTTAGTGAGAAAAATTTGTTTTCAGAATTTTTAGTAATAGAAAAATGTCAGAAATTAGTAATAGAAAATACCTAGAAAAATGTCATTTTGAGCACGAGATTATATGAAGTGAAATAAATAGAAAATGTGATGTTTTTTTAAACAATCAATGCGAGACAAAGATTTTTGGATCGGTTGCCATACTAAAGTGACTCATTCAATGAAACCATTGAAATGATCAAAAATTTAATTCAACTTGCACGAGCACGTGGTGCTTGGCCGTTCAAGAAATTAGGTTCTGACATGATACATTAAAATATGAATAGCAAATTTCATTTTAATATTTCATTATTTTTTTTCCTTTCTTGAAAACTAAAATTTTGAAGTTTAGATATTGGTTTCCATGGTAATGCATTTTATTAAACTTCAAAACAAAGTTGCTTGTTAGACAGTTAGTTAAATTAAGTTCAATTTAATAAGAAAGGAACTACCTAATTAAAAATTATTTTTTTTTAAATTTTAAATAATAATTTCAAAACTGAAAGGTGGAAAATAATTTTAAATTTTGCTGCTTAGTATATCATAATATAAATGTAATTTCTTTAAATGCTTTTTAAATTTAAAAGTTTTTTTCTTAATGGATTTAACTTGAATTTTTATTTCAATCTATCCATTTAAATAATTCCTTATTCAAAAATGTCAAGACAATCAGCAAATTTTCTTCAGTATTTATTATCTTTCATTAAAGGGAAATGTTTTATGGAGCTGACCTATAGATTGTTTTGTTTAAAATTACTACTAATTCTTTTTTAAAAACTAAATAAATATTTCTTAAATTATTTATCTTTCTCCTCAGTTTTAGAAAAAGAAAATACGTTGGATAAAAATTTAGATAGCAAAAAGAAGATTTAAAAAATGACCCATGAATGAAAAAAGAAACTGTCAAAAACAAAGAGCAGCTCATTTTTTTTTAAAAAAAAATAAAGATGTTTTTTATTATTTTTAAAGAGATTAACACATAACTCTTCGAGCAAAGCTAGAAATTGGGATAAATAATTGAATTTTATTCTTATTGTGCAAGAAATAGATTTTTTTTGCTTTTGCTTATTATAGAAATATAATATTTCAATATGTTCAGAAATTAAGTTAATCCTAAATAAAACTAATTTGATTCCATGCCAGAGGTTACAAATTGAAAAACAACAGATATCAAATTAAGTGTTAGAAATTATTATTTTTAATTAGCTGTGTACCGCGCTAAAATATGTTTATCAAAGTTATTTCATTCTAAATTTTACAACACTATTGAAAATGCCTTATTAAAAATTAGCTTTAATTCAATTCAGTCTTGTTATTGCATCAACACGTTTATAATAAACAATCAATTCGTTTGAGATTTCTTTTGTTTGAAACTCATGCATTTCCGATAATTTTACGGTGAGATTTAATATCACTAAAGATACGCATTCTGTGCAACTTAAGAAATTGCTTGAATGAGAAGAAACAGTGAGAGCTGTCTCTGTTACCCCAGATTAAATATATGTGACAGATCGATTTTAAAATTTAGCTTCAAAATAGAGTATTAAGGTGAACAATGAACCAAAAAGGATTCTTAAATATTTTTGTTTTGATAATCATTTTTGGGAAAATTTTTTTATCTATATTATCTAAAGGATTGTTTTTTGAGGCACAAAATATTATTCTTTTAAAACAAATAGGGGGAAAACATTAATCTAAAATAAACACACAGAGCTTTTTTGTGCTATTTAATTTACCTTGATTGATTTATGTGTGTTAAAGAATTTATTCTTTCAGCTCTTCCATACACGTTAGAATTTTGAAATTTTATACTTACGCATTCTCGATGACTCAGAGCTATTCTAAATTGTTTACATGTAATTGTAAATGAATTGACTCATTTTAACCCTCTATGGGCCCGTGTAACTTTCAAATCACATTTTAATTTATCGACATATGGTAAAATAATTATTGCTTTTTTCATGAGATGACCCATAAGTCTTCATTCTATGACGTTGCAAACACAACCAATACTAGTATTCATGACCATTTCTAAGCTCATCAACCCGAAACAGCAAAATAATTTCTGTGAAAACTGTTGGCAGTAATTTGATCCAATTGAAATTATTTGTGCTTTTGTCAGTGATCACCATATTATGTTTATGGATAAATGTACATTTATGCCTTACAACAAATGCAAATTGTTTTATGGACTTTCACATATGAGCTACTATACACAGAAGTGCACATTTTATAGGTCGGTGTGACTTGAAAGACACATAATGATTATAATGCAATAAAATATTTTAAACACAAAAATGTGTTTTCATTTGCATGTATAGGCTTATAATTTCTGATTTTTCCTTCCAACAAATTTTTTAGAGTTAAAACAAAAATTTGGCTCATGAAGGGTTAATGCATTTTGATTTCATTACATAGATGCATCTCTTAGTACGTTTGGGAGGAAAACTGATTTCAATATTAATTAAAGAATTAAAATTAAATAAAAATAAATTAGTACTTAACCATTTTTCAAACACTAGAATGTAAAATATAGATAATTCTCTTTTATTCCAATACAATGATAATTGTGATTAAAAATTGTTTTATTAAATATATGATTGATTGTGTTTCGTTTTTACATGTTTGCCCAATTTTCAGCCTGAAAATTATTCTTGTTTATTTAAATTGAAAAAAAAAATGAATGAATCTTTTAATACACCCAAGCTACACAAACGCTGCTTCCTTTGCGATTGACTGCTTCAATATTGAAGTGAACACTGAAAATACTGCTTCAATATTGCAGTGAAACACTGCAATATTGAAGTGCAATATCGAAATATTGAAAACTGCAATACCGAAAACTGCAGTGAAACACTGCTTCAATATTGAATGATGGGATGTCCATCATTCAATATTGCTTTGAAGAGATGGATGCTCCCAAAGTGGGATCATGCATTCATCAAACTGATTGGAAGCATGTATCTAATTATGGGGAACAAGCTTGATTTAGAGCGACTCCAAATGATCTTTCTGGAAACAATAAATTCTTTAACTTCGTTGCAGGAATCATATTCGGCATTTCATTCGTGTTGCAACTACTACATTAATTTTGTGGCATCTCCGCATGTCCTTGTAAATTTGTGAAGCCTCTTCGAATTTAAGATTATTTAATTTAATTTAAGCTTCCATGTTACATTGAAATTTTTCGTCGACATAATATAAATCTATATACATAGCGTGAGTTTTCATTTATCTATAACTTTGAAACGAAATATAAATAACATCACTACTATTTATACTGTTATATAAAATTAACGGTATTATACTATTTTATAATATAAATACTTTTTAATAATATATATATTTAAATATATATAAAATAGAAAATGTATAATATCGTCTTCTTTAATAAAAATATAATATTTATAGGTATTTGAAACCAAATACTTTTAATGTAACAGAATTACACAACTCAATCAAAAATATTGTTAGGTTCCGATTGAAGTTTGTTTTCCTTTCTCTTTCCACTTGCAAATGTCTGTCATTTAGCCTTTCTGGTTGTTATGCCGGGTTTACATTCGGTCAGTTAGAAGACGGCCAGTAGGCAGCACAAGCGTAGAAAGGACTGATTTATGTTTGTCAGATCCATAAGACAAATTTAGGTATTCAGAAGTCCTATTTTGCCTCATACTTATTGCAATATTACCAATCCAAACTTAATCCGAAATGTAAAATGAAATTCAGATCTAAAATAAATCTGGAATGGAGATATATACTGTATTAAGTAGAAAATATAGCTTTTTATGACGTTTGAATGAAATTGATTTTTCATCAAACAATATAATTTTTTGTTCAAATCCTTAAAGTTGACAGCCTAAAACACGTAATCTTCAAGTTGAAAATAAAAACGCTGATTAAATTTTATTGTCAACCTCTTTGTACTAAAACATGAAAATGAAGTATAATTAAACATTCGTTTTGAGCTATGAAAACATTTACATATTTATGGCTTGATTCAGAAACTCGGTAGGCTTCAAACACCATTTTAGTGTTGTTTTCCAACCCCGAGAACACTTCCAGATAATCGTCTATGTTTATTGGGGACGTTATAGAAACAGGTTACTGTAGGAAGAGTCCATTTCACAGAGGTAGAAATTAATTCAAGTTTCTTAAGGCCAAATTAATGTTTAGGGCCAAATTAATGTTATTTGGTATTATTGCAAGTAATTATTAATGATAAATTCAAAAAATAATTCACTTAGGTGAAAATCATATGCATACTCGGAATATTGAAAGCATCTGATATTCCTGTCATATGTAAAGAAAGAACAATGCAAATAAGTTATAAAAACTGAATAATTTTTCGTTTGTCTAAGGATTGCACCAGACGAAAGAGAAGTAATTAAGAAATAGATTTACGCATGGCAAAAAAATAATAGCATTCATTTCATTTGTTTTAAATTTGTACACAGGTAATTAATATAAAATCCGCCGCAGTAAACGCGAAGCACTCTATCTAATTTAACATAAAAATAATAGTATAATTAATCGTAATTATTTCATAATATTTATAAAAGAATAATTTAATTCTAAAATGTAAAATGTTCATTTTTAAATATCCTTGAAACCTTTATATATATATATATATATATATATATATATATATATATATAAAATTTCTGATGTATATATTTTTTCCTGAAACAAAATTAACCATTAACATACTATAAAGTCTTAGATTTTTAAAAATATAATTGTGATTTGTAACTTATTTTCAATATGCACAGGCTTTCTACATCGTAGTTAATTCCTCAAAATTTATATGTAAAAGTATTCTGAATTTGAAAATAATTCAAGTGCGTACCAAATGTCCGCATTTGAAGGAAAACCTAACTAAAAAAGCCCAGCATCACTTTAATTATTTTATTGTTTTAAAAATATGATCTTGAAAGGGATTTCTATCTTTCCAATTCTATATACCAATCAATTAATAAAAGGTGGTTTTATTTATGTGAAAAACTATGCACTAATTTATGACAATTATTTACAATTATTTGATCATCAAATTTTTTTCAGTTTAAGTTGATTAAAATTTCTCACTTGAACTACTATTTGGAAAATGGTGAAAATATAAATAGAAAGTATTATTTTGAACTTATATCCTTAATTGTATCGGTCGATTGCGATTGAATGGCGCAGATTAAAATTTGTCTTAGTTGCTATTTATTATATCTGATTATTATAAATAAATTAATTTTAATTGACTTTTCTCTTCATGAGAGAAATATTAGAATTTATGATCTTCTGTCTATCAAACATTTATGCCTTACTTAAGTAGATGCAAAATTTTGTTGTTTCTATGTTTAAAAAATCAAATATTTCTGTTTCACCCTGTTGCACTTTACAACAGAGGATCGGGTAATTGCATGATGGAAGTGTATGAGAAGTGAACAGTGATTTTTTCTAGAGTGACTACGCAGAGAACACTTGTGCGAAATCGGAAATATGCCTTTTTTCTAATTGATTGTTCATTTTAATAAACAGTATATTTAATTAAAAATATTAATGCTTATGATAGTAAAATTTACTAAATTTTATTAAAGCTCACCTCGATTCATAACTGAATTGCGTTCCGATTAATAATTCTAAGGCTAATTTATATTTTCCCAAATTTATTTTCATTCAAAAAGTTATAAATCTTAGTGCTTTAATTCAACAATTTAAACTATTATGAACATTTATTACTCATAAAAAGAAAAAAGAGATAAAATAGAATTCTACTATGCATAAAAAACAAAAATACAACTAGAATTTATGTTTTATAATGAAATCTTTATCTTTTTGTCACTATAATTGTGGTAATGATAAAGCGAGATGAAGTTAGGTACCAACGTCGCGTCTCTCTCAAGAAACGTAAAATGTTGCTTCTTTCGGAAGTTTCTATTGATGCTTTCGTTGAGTTCGCCTGGACACGCGTCGCGTCTAAATCTATACATATTTTCCATGATGGCAATCTAGAAATGGGGGTAATACATTTTCAGTATAGTTCTGTTGTCTGATGATTATGATGCTTTTTAGTCGAGATTTGAAACAACCATCTTTACTGATTGATTCATAGAACCTAAGTTTTAACAGAATGATATTTATAGCCTTCATGATCTGCTCAATGAATGATGTTTATAAAGAAAGCATTAATTATCTGCAATATGCAAGTAGATAAAATGATGATGATGGTGATGTCGTGTCCACTTTTTACCACGGAAAGAGGGGTGCAGTAGCTTTGAGTAAATAAAATAGTTGAAATGTAACTTTAGGGCATTTGGATTGGCAAATTGATACACAATTACTCTCCGGTTAATAACAACGAGCTTCTCAAGAATTTTTATTAGATTCTTTTACATAAAATTATTTTGAAATTTTAACTTTTTCAAAGATTTTGACTGCTGGTTTTCTTTTTAAAACTTTTTTATGCCTCTTCAATTCATTTTTTTAAAATCAAGGCAAAACCCATTTGTATACCAGTATTTTCCCTTTATATAGTAGCATTAAGCAAAATAATGATAATAGGATTAGTCGATATGCATTTTTAATAACTTTATTGTTGTATCTTATGACACTTACCAAGGACAAGCTCGATGTGGTAGTCAGCGATTTAAGCCAAAACCTCGTTTCTTGTTTGTAGTTGCGCTAATTATAGTCAAGAGTACGATTTAGATACATACTCATCACATTCGTATACACATCCCCTTTTTACAAGGGAGAACATTCACTCACCTTACAGATATAACACAGAAGAACAGCCATGCCTGAACCGGGACTGGAGCCTGGGACGCCCAGATCACGGGGAAGACGCGCAACCCCTACGTCAAGACGCTGACGCAATAACTCGTGTACTATTAAGAAAAATGAATACTAGGTTTTTTTTAGTTCATACTAACTAATGCTTTAATATATTTCAAGATACTGAAAGTTGTTATGATGTAAATTTTGCGATGTAAAAATTGAACATATATACTGTGGTGACGGAGATATTCAAGCAGCCTGAAAATACAGGAGAGTTGAGGATCGAATATCCCTTAATTCATAATAATTATTATTTTCAAATTTATTCTTAGCAACTCTCTTGACCTCGGTCTACTGTCGTCAAAATGTTTTGATTCACATGAAATTTAAACCAATTTATTTGCAGCCTCTCAAATCCAATATAAATTTTTAAAAGCGGAAATATAATAAATTGTAATTGATTTGTGTGATAGGAGTGATAAAATATTAAAAACGTAGATTTTAATGTGGGCAATTACGAATTGTTGTGCTTAATCACTTCGAGTATTTCGACTGAGTATATCTCTGAACGCAATAATTTTTATTTTTCTCAGGGAATATGTATTACAATTTCAGTGAAATACCGTTATTTTTGTTCAAACTTCAGCTAATCACCATTGAGACTGCAGTTTTTCAAAGGTTGAAATAATAATATAGACCATAACGTGAACTGTCGCTCAAAATTAAAATCATAAATACAAAATCTCTGATGACTGGAGAAATATTAGGTTTATTGTTTCAGAAAGTATTGACACAAAAAAATAATTATTATTCTAAGCGAAGGGTTTTACTTTAGGAGAGTACTGAACAGCAAATGGCGTTGTGAAGTAGCTTTTCCTTTATTATCCCAAATATATTTTACAGAATTCATATTCGGATTTTTAATGGTACAGTCAATACGGCTATTTTCTTCTTATTTAAGAAACTTATTGACAGTGTAAGCTCTGCATGTACCCACTCCACCCTGTTATCATCCATAAAAAGGAAATACAGGCCTGCAGAACAATGGATCAAAACTTAAATTGGCTTCGAAGCCTTTTCTGACAGTGTTGAACAATAATACTACTCGTATGCCACAATAAGGCGCAAGTAATACTCAAGGAAATTCAGGGGTTTATGACTGCCCAACTTGACAAAGACTCAGGCAAAGATTTCTCTTTTCCCAAACTGGTGATTTTCCCTTTTAATTGAAGAAAGTAGTGAATTCCAGGAGTCTCTGCAAAGGAAAACGTCGGGAATTAGACTGTGTGCTGAATCATGACTCATCGAGTTAAAAATTCTGATTCTCGATCTAAGAATTAACTCCCCAATTCTCGGGTGCCCAAGAATAATGTGTTCTGCTTCACGATAAATGGGTTCTCTGCGTGATGCATTCAAAGGATGATGCAACATCTTGGTGCTGGAAGCAACTATAGAGGTCAAGAAAGCGCTCTTATCCATTGTATGCTTATGCAATCGTGCATTTGATGACAAATAGCGAACCTGATCTATTGCTGGACGTTCTTCTTGGTAATAATACCCTTTATTTGAAATTGATTCCACTATTTGGATATCGCTTGTGACCATCTACTGACATCTGTCTGAAACTACCTGGCTTTCGCCGGCTGAAGGTTCTACATCTCATTAAATCCTCGAAAAAATTATGATCCTTTAAACCCATTCCCCTTGAGATCAATTAAACTTTTGAATTTTAAAGCAATATGCACAGCTGTTTTTTGAGCAGTCAGATTTCCCGTTTTGACATAAAACTTATACACAGCATATATTCAAATTATCTGCTCTTCTGAAAATGCGTAATACAATTTTTATCCGTTACATTGTTAGTAGTTTTCCATTCTTGTGGAAAATGCATTGTGGCTCTAATTTTGTTACCATTGTAATTAACGAGCCCCAATGGCACAGAAAGATCTACAGACTCCAACATTGTTTATAACATACAAATAAAATGTGAGACGATTTAATTTTAACTGAAATAATAAATAAATTTGCATTATATAAGGAATATATAAGCAATTAAGTTAAAACTATATTGATTTAGTCCTTATATATCAGCGGTTTCTAACATGTTTTCTTGCCTGGACTCTTCATAAACTGTTTATTTTTGAATACACCCATCTGCAAAAACCAATTCCACCCCCTTCTTGAATCAGCTTTCCTTTTAAAAAGTTTTTATTAGTAATTTTATATTTATGCCATTTTATATATTATTATCGCTATTATTCTGTCATATTTTTAAGTGTTTGAGGCAGATGCGGATTACTCTAGACCTGACCTCGCAATCTGAGGGTTAGTAGCCGAGTCACATGACCATCGAGCAGAAGTGACACTTCAGCTCGAATGTTGTTATCTGGCTTATAAAGTTTTCACCTCATACTCTCCCACCAATGAGTCAATGATTAGACGAACGATTCAATTGCGCCACGATTTATGCTGAGAGCGTGTGTGAATTAGCGGTGATGTTAGCTGTCGTATTTAATGCGCTTTGCGGAATTTTGCTGCCGATAGAGGGCACCACAACAGATGTACGAAGCTGCATACGAAGGCCACTGATTCAAGGTCGCCGGACTCACCATTAAGGCGAATGCGGATTACGCTAGGCCTGACTCACAATCTGAGGTTTAGTACCCGAGTAATATGAACGTCGAGCAAAAGTGACCCTTCAACTCGACGGTTGTTATCTGGCTTATAAAGAATTCACCACATATTAAACAAATTAGCTGAATGATATTTATAAAATATATTGATGCTTTATTTTCAAGTTAATTAATAACCTTATTATTTAAAATGTGGTTATTAATTATTCCTCGTCCTTATTTTAAGAAAAATTTAAAAAAAAACATTAAACTACTCCGCCATAACTTTCAATAAAAGCCAGTAATCTCTCATTGTGACCATTTATTTCAAACTACTTTTAATCTATTTTAAAAAGTAAAATAAGAAGTTTTCAGAAAATTCGAAACGTTTCTGAATAGCTCCCTCCCCCTGCAAAAAAATGACCTGTGGTTTTTAGTGAAAGAGGAAACATATGAATAACTCATGAGATGATTTTAGATGAGTCAATTTGATTATGAAGCCAATTTTATAAATAATATGCAGGTTGTCAAGAAAACGCTGTTTATAAAATTCGTACACAAATCAACCCATCTACATTTCTGTTGGTCAAAAAGAATTTTCTTCATTTAGTTTCCATTCTTTCAATTTGGCCTTATTTTTGAAGGACTTTGGCATTATTTTTCCTTCCTGGTCTGGCAACCCTGAACTGAGTGACCCGCGTAAGAAAGAAGAAAATAATCGATCATTCTCTCCATGGCCATCAATATGACGTCGACCCAAATCCGTCCAATGATTGGGGAGAACAGCCATTAATTAGTTCTGCTCATGGCAAAGATGAGGCCTCACCGGAAAGATAGAAAAGCTCGTTATTATTGCTCAGTCTCGCCGCTCACATGTCGTTATGTTCCATTAAAGTGCCGCAACAGTTAATTCCGTCGATAAGAAGAGACGACAAAGCGCACAGAGGAGAGGGGGGGAGGGTGGTTTACAGTATATGCCAAAATTTAGTTATGATAAATTATCAATTCAGTGAGTTAATTAAATAAATATAATCAAACTTGGGCTCAAGAATTTAACTTTAATATGTAAACGACACTCCCTGGTTATTTCTATGAAAACTTGGGATTTATATGACTCAAGCGTTGGTGTTGTTTCGCTCTGAAATATTCGGCATTTTGGATGGGTTGGATAGTTTTGTCTTTCAGGCGATAAGTATTTGCTTACGAAAGTATTTCAGTAAATAAGTGTACTATTTAGATTAGTAGTTGCTACATTATATGCATTACTCAAAATTCTAGTTGCAGTTGATGTATCATTTATGAGTTGGAGTTTGAGGGAAATAATCCAAAACATTTGGAAAACTAAACCTTCTTACGCAACTTCATTTTTAATTTACTCTCTTTCACTGAAACTTCTTTTAGTGCTTCTAGCGGTTCTGAACTTTTCTTGTAATTAATTGGCGTGCGTAGAATCAATTTCAGTCAAAAGGTTGAAATAGAATTTTTGCTGAAACAGGAATGGCAACTTGGGAAAAAGAAACTGAAATAAAGTTCTGAAGAGTACCAACATACTTCCATGTTTATATTCGAGGAATATATTGTGTATAGTTTATAAGAAAGTTCTTTTTAAAATTTGGGAGCTTCTGAAGTTGGTTTCTTTTCTATTGACAGGTACGGTATAAAGATAATTCCAATATATTACATCAAATTAAATTTTATTTATCAAATATTCACTGCAGCACGGAGTTTCCAAGATATATCTTTGAAATGGACAAGCTTCCCGTTCTAAAATATATTGACTCTTCACGTGATTAAACTTGATTGTTTATGGAAAGAGCCTTTCCGTTTTAAAACGTGGTGAGCATTTCATTCACGCCTTTCCTCCAAGTGTCCTTACAATTCAAATGAGGCGCACCTCTCAAGTAATCACTAGTGTTTACTGTTTATTTCAACCAGTCTTGTTTCTTCCTTGTGACAATAGCAGTCATCAATATTCACAAGAATGAATATCCAAGGGATACCTTAGTCCTTCTCGGTAATATTTAACCCTAGGAGCCCAGCCTGTTTGCACGATATCGAGTGATATTATATAATATGAATTAATATTTCAGAATATTACACAAAATTGCACAGTTAATGTCATACAATATTGCACAATATTTATGTGCTACAAGAGGATAAGAACGAATGACTATAAATGCCACAGGTAATATAATGCAGGTACTGTGAGTCACCTATAATAACAGCATCAAGGGCATTATGTATGCGAGAAATTCAAATTGGGCTCATCATGTCATCAAGTATGATAAAGTTGGCCAATCAACAACATCCGCTGAGAGAACGGGAATCCTGCTTATTAATGTAGCAACTTACCCCCTTTCATGCTCCTAAGCGCCAGATAATATGTTAGAAGAGTGAAAAATACGTAGAAATATACAAAAATACCAGAGACAGAAACGCTTATAGAAATGATTCTTGAATGTTTTAATGGCGTAACGTTTATAACACTTGTGTACGTACAAGAAAGAATGCTGTGCATCATTTATGGCAACCATCAGAAAAACGTTTTAAAGAATTTAAACGCTTCTGTTAAGTTTCTAAATGGCACCTTTAACTGCATCCCATCCTCAGTTAGCTGTAAAGTGCTGTGATTAACCTCCAGTTCAGGATGTTCGAACGCTCTTATTTTCGTCATACACCACTTAATCTGACGCTAGAAGTTTGCGATAACCCCACTGTCAGTTACTTCAGTTCAGTTTGAAGATAATCCTTCCCGCACCTCTACTCCCACCCAAACTTCCGGATAAATCAATGAAGTGGCACGCCTGAAGAGCTCGTGAAGCCTACTCAGTAAGCCCCGGCATTCGAAGAGGGCTTTGTGCTCGTGACGTCACTGTGCTTCTCAAACTTCACCCACCTCCCCCCAAGATTAAACGTGAGGTTTGAAGTCAGCCCTCTCCCCCTTCTTGTTTCTCTTCCTAGAATTCTTCCAAGAGCTTATTCATGGCCCGAAAGAGAAAAAGAGAGATAAACTTGTATCGCGAGTTAAAGATGAAAAGAGATTTTCATTTTGTCCGCTGGCAGCATCTGTGTCCCAAACGATTTCGAGTGGAATCTTTTCAAGTCGAGAGATGTGAGTAAGGGAAAGAACGATCTTTGTTAGAGATCGCATCGCGACTCTTGAGAAGAGACACCGTTTAAGACTTTCCTGTTGGAAAGTAGCTGAATCTGGAATCGAATGAAATGATTCGCTGATTTCGAACTCTTTTATTCTTATTAAATTAATATTGCACTGGCAAATAATATACCTGAGGAAACTTGTATAAATTCAAATCTCGATTTATTGCATTAAACATGTCTCGATTGTGGATTCAAATTATTTACCATTTGTCATTTATGAAAAGGTACCAAAAATATATGAATGAGATGTCCTATAAAGAAGGAGGTTATCTCTTACCGTTTGGGAAAAACATGGTGAAATAGTGAATTACCTTCATTCTGATGATAGAATGCCCCTTCTAGAAAGATTAATACTTAGAAGGGGATTGTTGTTAGGTTTAGAAGAGGGTAGAGACTAGATTCTAATAGAGGCTTGCTGTTAGATTGTACAGAAATTTCGCAATGACAATTATTTACATTATCTAGTTTAAGTAGATTAGGATACCAACTTATATGCAATTACTTTTATAGATACTTTTGCTATAGACTTTTATTGGTAAAGTGAACTAAAAAATGACCAAAATAATAAAAATTAGCTGCACAATAAACAAATCAAATTTTCGTAATAGTTTAGTGGATCAGAAATAGAAAATTACTAACAGCAGTGGGAAAATCCGTGAATTTGATTGAGGGAAAAGACATTGTAGAAATAGACTGAAATAATAAATATATATTTATAAAGTCATACTGATTCCAAGAAATGCTAATTCCTCGATTGTCAGTCTCAGTGCCATTATCAAGTAAAAAACTGAACTTTTCAAAATCAACACTAAATTTTCCATGCATCGACAACTGGTTCAAAAATTCCAGCAACGAAATCATTTGCATATTTAGCGAGAATTAATTAATTGCATAAGATCCATCAAAAATTTCTAGTTTATTACGTCTTAATTTATGATATTGTTCATGTTTCCTTATACCTCTGAATTAAAAGAGAGAAATTCATAAAAAGTTAATATTGTTTTGAATTTGTGCATATAAATTAACTTTGGAAGCATGGACACGTGAGCACCACGAGCCGCGAAATGAAATCAGTCGATATTTGGAATATTTTCCGAATTGTCTGTGTATTCCGAATAGTTAGTGTTTCAATTCTAACTGTGCTCAAAAACTCGAATTTATATTTTGGAGTTTTACTTCCGCTCATGTAAATTCGTTGCAATCTATTCTCTCCTTGCCTTTTCAAGTATTTTTTCTACATCCTCTTTTGCTCCCCTTCAAAATTCAGTACCTATCCTATGTGCTATTATAGTTTATAGATGAATATTACTCTGAATAATGATACTTGAATATTATTCTGAATAATGACCTTTTAAACATCCTGCGTATCTTAAAATTTCCAGTTGTATCGAAAAAGTTGTTTAAAAGATATTTATTTGTTTCATTGTATCTTTAAAGCAACGGATGTACCGAAACTATCATTCGCAAACTTTAAGGATTGTTGAGGCATAAAAGCCAAGCCCAGTCGTAACTGAACACTGAGTCAGAGATGCAAAGGGATCATAAAGTGTTATCTAGAAAGGAAACACTTTATGATCCCTTTGCATCTCTGACTCAGTGTTCAGTTAAAGTAAAAGAGGAATTAAGAGGAATTATTAAGTAAAAGAGAAAAAAAATATTCTAAGCATATTAAATGAATTGCAGATTGACATTAGCTCAACAATCAGGCATCATGAATAACGAATGACTTCAAACTTTGATTTAATAACTCTAAAAACACTTCTTGATATTGCTTCATACTGCTTTTATCTAGCCTGCTGGAAAAGACGTCATTTTAATTGTATTTTTTAAAAATTACCATTAAATATAATAATTTTTTATTTTTATGAATTTGCATTTTTAAAAATTTATGTTCCATATTCTATCGGGATTCTTCCTTTTTTAAAAATTAAATATCTAAGAAATAATACTGTGCTAGCTTCCCTCACTGCTTTTACTTTCCTGATCCTATTGAAAAAAAGAATCCCCCCCCCAAACTTCCTGATCCTATCTCTTTCTGCCTGATGTTTAAAGCTTGCAAACATCCTTTCCTGTATATCCTGTATATCTTGCTAACTGCAATATGTTACATACATATTTCGGTTAACATAGAGTTGTTTATCGTAACCAAAATGAATATATTTCAATTATATACAACATTGCAATAACCTACAGCTTTGAAGCAAAAAATCTTCTCAGGTTAAAGCTGAATTTCATGTCCATGACTCGGTTAAATTGTCATATATTAAAGCTGCGCGACTTTAATTGTCTTATATATGTTCTATCCATTGTATGGAGATCTGTTTGATGAGATAATAGCGCAATAGAAAACGTAATTTGCGTTTCATTTATCCTCTTAAATGTTCGATGCTATAAAATCATTTTTTATTTCTCTTGTAAACTACGTATATGGTTAACAATAGAATGCGAATAAAAAAATAAAATGGAATTTGCGTTGAAATATTAATGTATGTATATAAAGTTTGAAACTAATCCATTTAAATTTGAAATAAAAATAAAGAGTGACAAGCTTTTAAAATATAGGTAATAAAATCTTATTACATGAATTTTTTGCCTTCTTACTTGCGATTTATGAGCACTTTTTGAAGCAAAATAAAAGTTGTTTAGTAGTTTTGTATTAAATATTTAAAACATATTTCGAACATAACCTCAAACTCAAATCAAAATTTATAATAATCATATAAATAGGATGAAAAAATGCGATTATTTTTATGTGCATATTGTCAACGAAATTAAATAAAAGAATAATACAATTAAGTGAACTAAAAAAGGTTTACAATAAAATATTTAACACTACATGCTCACGCTAATAGAGTTATACTAACTAGGTGCATTATAAAATTAAAAATGCTAAAACGCGAGTAAAATTAAGTAAAATAATAAAAATAATTGCAAAAAATTAAAAATAAAATCTACGATTACAAATTTCAAAAATTTTAACGTGAGAATATTACTATTTTTAACTAATTTATATCATTAAGTATTATTATTTGTCTTAACTAATTTATATCATTAAGTAGTTTGGAACAGTTTGAAAAGGTAATATTGGTAAAAGCAGATCAACCTTTTAAAAACGTGTCTGCTTTTAAAAATGCATGCATAATAATAATGCAAAACTGGAAAAAGCAGGATTAAAAATATATGTGATTAAAAGATGTTGACGAATATTGCCATTTAATTTTCATTGCCTATGCGATGTAGAGCTTCATTTATTCGTTGCCCTCAATTATTCAAAAAACCCTAAGGAAAACCTCACCATGTCTCGCATAATAACACATTTAAGAAATTTTAAGTGTATCACTTTTAACGTGAATTAAGAGACAATGAGAATAAAACTGAAAATAAGCGAAGAAACTAACTTATTTGTAACGCTGGCAAAATCACGCGATTGTTTTATGGGATTAAACAACTGAAAAGAGTTATTATTTAAACAAAACAGATTAATTTTTATCCAAAAGCCGAAAAACTGATTTTTGTTTAGTTATAATTTCAAAAATAGTTTTCTCAATTTTCTTTTAACTGCCTACTTTGTAAGAAAAGTAATTTTAAGACAAATACAGCTAGATTCACTTTAGATTGAATATTTGAATGCCTGAATATTTTCAAACTTTTTGAAAATGATTTTAAAATTTTTTTATTATTATCAACAAATACATCCACAAGAACTATTTAAAATATTTTATCAAATCGAAAGAACATATACATAAATAATGAAAATTCTCATTTCTTTTTTTCTTTGATAAAAGAGCGTTTGGAAAAAGAAATGAAAGACAAATATTTGCCAGTTGAGTTGTTTAATAATCACTGCCGAATATCTAAAGAATATACATTCATAAAAATGTGAAAAGCGCCATTTGACAAACGATTTAACAAAAGACTACTGAGTAAATTAAAATCTTTGTAATTAAAAAGAACGGAAAACGATGAAGATAGAATAACAGTTTCCAATCGATATTCTTATCCAGCTTAATTGCATTTTCATTTCTCACAAAGTATCTCAGAGAAACGAATTATTTGACTCTTGGAAGTAAAAATGCAAATTAAATTACGGTTTTGATATTTGAAGCAGTGAGAAATCGACTCAAATAACTTTCGAACGTGTTTTGTTTTTGCTGCTTCCCAGATTTCTTCTTTTTCATTTTTAAAGACTGTGGAATTCCTGCTAAAGTAAGTTCTTTTCTTTATATAATTATTTGAAATGAGATTTTTTCAAAAGATTCTTAGCAGTGTAATAAATAGATGAGGAAAAATAATAAACCTTGGAATTTTTTTTATTTATTTTACTTCAGCTTTACTCGTAAATACAATATTTTGCAAGTTAATACATTTAGTATACGTCATTACGTACTTACTTTACTTTTTAAAAGACCTCCTACCAGGTAATGCGTATGAAGGAATGATCCAAAACCATGTCTACTGACCAACCACCACGAGAAAACCCACCCTAAAAATAACGGTCAGTCTGCATGGGAACGGGATTTTCTATTACAACTTGGGGGTGAAGGAAAAGGCTGTGTTTCATTTGGTAAAAATAGAAGGGATTTAGAAGAAGGGAAAAATAGAAGGGAAATAGGAAGGGAATAGAAGAGAAAAATAGAAAGGAATTTGGGCCGGGATGGCCTGGTTGGTAGAGCGTTGGACTCGTGCTCCTTACTTTACAGGTTCGAAGCTCACCGGCGAAACATTCCCCGAGAGTGTGGCAATAGGCGCTCGTTAAATCTGTTCGTGGTCGCAAAGTCCTCCATATCGAGAGTAATATCACTGGTGGTACTGGGTCAGAGGTGATCGTTCTCTGTTCCAGGTCTAAATTATGATCTGAGATGTATGAAGGAATTTGCATGAATGAAATCCGACCCCTAAAAAGGGTTGTGACGTGTGTGTAGCTAAGTCGCACTCTTGGCCCTAGATGGCGCTACTTGTAAAACAAGAGACTTATATATCCGGCTTAAAATCTGTTGATGTATCAGCGGGGCTTGTACATGACAAGTGTCGTAAGTAACAACAACAACAAATACAAGCGATTAGCAGTGTCATTTTGCTTAGTATGCTATATCTAACATATCTTTAAGAAGTGCTGCGAATGACTGGGTAATCAATGTTGGAAAGTATGTTATTCAAAGATTGTGATAAATAATTCGTAATTTAAAAGAAAAGGAAACAGATAATTATTGTCACGTAGTTGAGTTAAATGTTGTGAGGCCAATGGAAAGGAACGCACTCAAGACTTTATAATGTTCTGTAAGCGCTATGAGAAAATACTAATATACATCTAAGAAACTTTCCAGAGTTTGAAGGCTCGCAGAAAATTGGGAACTTTAATTTGTATAATCAACATAGATTTGCATAATTAACGTAAATTTGAAATAAAGAGAATTTAAACGAAAGTTATTATTATTTGACAACTTGCCTCGCTTATGTTCGGACCCGCAATCATCCTCTCACGAGTCCGCCGACTAAATGACTGAGCAACGATGTGTTTGATCGAAAGAGGCAATTTTAGCTACAATATCTTTAATTTCCTCTATTTATTGATACCTTTAATTTTGCCTGTTTATTTTAATTTTTTGCTGAATTTTGTCTTTTTATTTGAATAAAACAGTAACAGAGTAATCTTTACTTATAATAAAGCACAATGTGTGTGTTTGTGTGTGTCTGTTGGCGATGTACAGGCCAGACCGTACGACCTACAGCTACCAAATTTGGTATATGTATACCTTGGGTGCCAAGAATGTGCACCTCGGAGCCCTTTTTTGAATTTTTAATTAAAATTTTAATTAATTAAAAAATAAGCCTAATTTTGACGTTTTTTCGCTATAACTTCCGAAAATATTACAGTACAAAATTGATTTTTGCATCAAGACAAAGCGCAAAAAATTAGCTTTTCAATGATACTATGTTTTGACCTATAAGTTAAAACTCTATTTTTAATGAATTTTTAAACATTTAATTTAATCGTATTTTTCAAGAATTTATTTCGCATAAAATTAAAAAAAAATATCTTCACGAGGATTTCAAAAAAATCAGCTTTTAATAAAATGTTGCCATCACATTTTCAGAAATTCCGATTTTAAAAAAGTCATTTAAAAGAAAAAATAAAAATAGAAAAAAAATAATTTCCATCACGTGATTATATGAAATGAAATAAACAGGAAATGTGGTATTTTTTAAACAATAAATGCAAGAGAAAAAATTTATTGATCGTTTGCAATAACAAAATTATTAATTCAATTAAAGAATTAAAGTAAATAAAAATACAAAATAAAAATATATTGCAAAAGTGCGACAGTTAAAACTGAAAAAGAATTTTTAGAAAAGCACCAAACAATAATCTTCCGAGAGCGAAATTAATTATTTAAAAGCAAGAAATTTTAAACGTACTTGAAAATGACATCATTTCAAAGAAACGGCGAACAAAAAGCAATTGATAATCAGTAGTAGTAACATATTTTTGAATTCATGATTTTTTTAATTTTTAAAGCAATAAGACATGTTTTTAATTGTTACTTTTACTTATGTGAAGAAGATATTTTTTGCAAATCAAAGAATTCGCCTCCATGATTGCAATTTATCTCCGCATTTTAATGAATCATGCGATATAAAAACGCACCTGCTTTCAACGAATCATATGTAATATTAAATCTATACTGATAAAAGTAGGTCAGCTTTTTGAAAACGCACCTTCTTTCAAACAAACGCATCTTCTTTCAAACTTCCAAACAAACTTCTTTCAAACTTCTTCAAACAAACAACAACTTCTTTCAAACGTAATAATTAACAATGCAAAATTTGTAAAAGCATATAAAACTATTTTTAACCCGCTTATTTCGGAGACATCAAAACTTTCTAACCAAGACAATATCATGTTCTCACATGAGAAAAAATAAATCAACTATCATTCCAAATTTAACATTAAAATTTCCGGTACGCATCTGCAAAAAATGAAACAAATATGAAACATGATATTTTTGGAAAATAAATGGATGGAAACATTTACTATGATATTTCACTGTAGATATTTTACTAATTCAATTAAACAGTTTTATTTAAGGCAAATATGACTTAACATCTACAAGGCATCTTCTGTAATCGGAGCCCAACATCTAATTTCTTAATTTTTTGGGGAGAGACATAAATCTCTTAACAATTGGTCTAAGTGAAATACATAATTAGTAGATTGAGGGAAAAAATGCCAATGAATTAAATTTTTTTATATATCATCTGCTCTGTGAATTATATTTAAAAAAATTATTCTTGACACAGTAAGTTCTTAAAATAAAAAAGTGGTACTCCAATGAACTAAATCAATCATCAAAGCAGATCGATCTATGAAAGTTTCAATATAACTATTCGATAAAAACTGGCGATTTTAGATCACTTTATCAAGATATCAAAGAAGCCAATCAGAGTTACTCTAGAATAATTAATCTAGATTATGAAAATGATTATTGTTCTAAACTTGCAAGTATTGATAAAGAAGATCAGTACTGAATAAATCAGTCAGATTCGAAGAAGATAGAAATGTTTATTTATTTATTTAGGAGTTGAAATATTAAGAATATTTTACAAATATGAATCTATAAGAGCAAAGGAATTTAAACCATAATTTTTTATATATGTTTATTAACCTAAAATATGTTATTATTCAGAGTATTTATATACATCTAAAAATAAAATTAAAAACAGAAGTTTTCAATTAGCCTGTGAAATTTTTGCTAAATAATTCCTTGAGATCTTATAAATTATAAAAAAAAATTATAATGTTTCAATTTCTGTATTGAACATAAAACTTCAATGTCGGACTACTCTGCTTTCAGTTCTTAGTTTTATTTAAAGGCGTGCTTGAATTGAGTAAAAATTTTTTTTATATTAAGTGCACTTCCATCATTTCCACTTTAATTTAAAACTGAATTTTACGTGCACTGATAGGAAATCAGAGAGAGATTCGGGCTTCAAAGATAGGACTGCTTAAGGCCTACATAATAATATAAGTGAACTACTTATATTATTATGTAGGCCTTATATTATTATGTAGGCATGATTACTTATATTATTATGTAGGCATGATTATCGAAATTTGAAGCTTAAAAATATTTTGCTGAAAAACTTATTATGAGACCAAGTTACATTAAAAGAATTGATTTAACCCTTTAGTCGGCATTAATACTGCCGAACCGACTGGTCGCCAAAGGCGGCTAGTTATTAATAAGACAATAAAACTTTTTTTTTCTTCGTGATCCTAAGTTTATTATTTAAAACTCTCATTTTGCGCTAATTCAAAACTTAGAAATTCAAATGTAAAATTATATA
>JAOUZG010031395.1:737534-752322 GCA_026289955.1 Argiope argentata
TATATATAAAGAGAGAGAAGGACCACCAATAAAGAAGTCTCGTGATTGTATCAAATATGTTCAAAGTACTAAATAACTTAAGGCAATCAATGACTTATAAATGATAATGTTCTCACATGATAACTTGAAATTTACATTTACATTTTTTTTCTCCTTCTGACGATGTTCTTTTTTTTCTCTTCCGGACAGAGGATCGGCGTGTGAGTGATCAGGATGAGCCTCGGTGTTCTGAGCCTGGACCAAGAGATTGGTGCGAGCGACGCCGTCCAGCTAGATCCTCTCACCGAGGAAGCCTTCATCGCAAACCTACACCAGCGGTTCAAAAGGGACCAGATCTACGTGAGTGTCTTCCTCTTTAGTACCTTTGCCACCGTCTATGTCCGATGATGACAAGCGAATTTCACTTCAATAAATCACGAAGATATTATCGTGACCATTAACTTGTAAAAATAATTCTTAACATGTTGGTTTCTATGAATCATGCCTGAGATTTGGGCACCTATTTAATTAGAATGGCTTAGTGTGTGTGTGTTTGTGTTTGCTGTCTCTTAACTTAAATAGAGGAGAAATAATCTAATTAGAAATTGGGTGTGAGTCACATGGAATTCGAACTTGTCAATATGTTTTAAAGCGTGAACATTGAAAGAAATATAATTTCCTTATTAAGAGAATAAAATAGCAGAATATTAATTTTTTTGGAACAAGGAAAGTAAAATAAGAAATATAATCAGTTACTTAAAAAATAAAGTGACAGCATTATAACTAAATAAATACATTTATCAATTCAAAAAAAAATCTTTACTAATATTGATTTCTGAAAGTTTAAAAAAATATTTTTAAGAAAAGAAAATAATTACAAATCCACGATGCTTCTAGACATTTAGGATTCTAGAAATTGCTTAATTTATATCTTCATTAATTTATTACTCCTTGGCAAACTTTTAAGGCTAGTGCAAACATGAGCTTTCGAAAGCGTTAATTGCACTTGACTGGCGTTAAGTATTTTAAAAAATGGAGTTCAGAATGATATTTTTGCATTACTAGGCATGCATATCATTTCCTGCGTGATTTTGGGATGTATTATGAATAAAAGTAAAAACTACTGAGAAAAAAAAGCGTTACATTTTTAACTGAGAATTTATAAGGAATCCGACAAGGGATGCACGGTAATCCTAGACCCAATTTATTCAGGATGATGTGCAATTGAATTGGAAACATCCATTACAACTACTTCCCGTGATTTAAACAGCTACTTTCATACGAATTCAAGAGTTACAGTAGAAGATCGCAATTATGGTGCCACCCTCAAAAAATATATATGCAAGAGAATAGTAAATCATAATTTATATCTCACTCTATAGAAATTCTTGAAACTCAATTTATTTTCTACACATTTTGCTCTTCAAGCTTTGACTTCATGACCAAAAGTTAAACAGCTCATTTTTTAATGATTGAAAACCATATTTCCTTATAAGAAAAAGCTTATTTCAATCGTAAATGTTTTGACAAACTTTAGTTAATATATTAATATTTTATCTAATTTTATTATTAATTCATTTTATAACGCTTAATATTTAATTAATTCATTACCTGTATATTTAAATTTAAAAGGGGGAAACCAATGCTCCTAGTCTCAGACATTGATGCGTTTTTACTAATTTTTAATTCATGTACAAGTTTATTATATATAAATATGTAATCAAGGTTTACATGCCTTTCAACATCATCTATTTTTGAGCGATATCAAAAAAGGATACTTTTCTGTATTTCCTATCAAATGGTGGAATCTGACGCCAGAGCTCCGAGTTACCGTCATTGTTCCGATTTCAAAGATGTTAGATCACATTAAAAGACCATTATATATTAATCATGAAAAACAGTTTAGGGAAATAGAGTCAACACTATGGATCATCTGTCTATAAAATCCAAAAATCCAATCCACATTAAATGCTTATAATTCATTTGTTCATTATCAATAATTCATCGTCTTTTTCCACCCTCTAAGCATAAGACATATGAAGAAACAAAATATCACTAAATATTATCTATTGGGGAAATTATGCGACACAATTCTTCAGCCATAATCATTGAAACAATTTCAGTTATTATTTTTTTAACTTTAGATACGTTTTTAATTTGTCAACCATCATTTCTAGTTTTGGAAAATATTAAAAAAACTCTACTTAACTGTACATTCTCTACCGAGAAGAAGAGAGTTATCGACAGAACTCCCATTTATAACTATTGTTGCGATCTCAACATCTTTTATTTGTATGAAAATGCGTAATCCTCGGTACGTTACCACACGATATGAAATCAACGTTCTCTATTCCCTTACTTTCCATTTTAGAAAATATTTTTAAACTAAATTTTCCTACATTTCTGAGCCTTAACGGTTAGATTTGTGAAAGCTTTCGTAATTAGTTTCAAAATATTGCTGCTTTGAAATAAAGATAACAAATCAGAGTGCACAATCATGATTGTGTAACTGTATTATTTCCAAATATATATTATCATGTGAGAACATAATGTTGTTTTGGTTAGAAAGCTTTGATGGCTTCGCAATTTATGGGGGAAAATATCTTTACCTGCTTTTACCACCACTACATTATCATTATGTATGCTTCTCTGAAAGAAGATGCGTTTCTTAAAATTCTCACTCGAAGTCACCTCTCTTAAATCTTTGAAAGTAAAACTGAAATTTGTATCACTGCATCACTATAAATTTCTAAAAGTATTTTATGGGTTTCGGCATCAGATTTCTTCAAAACAAACAAGAAAGGAGCTATGAATATGGGAAATACAATTTGGAATGTTCTATGAAGGGGGTTTTAGAACTGAACACCTCAATAGTACTAGAGGGGAATCTTTCAGAATGATAACAACGAAGTAATTGTAAATTGCTAAAAAAAACCTTTCCATTGTACTTACTTACCAATAGATGTCTCTGATTAAAATATATGCAAGCACCTAATAACATTAGCCACCTTCTTTGACATCATTAAGAATATTCATGTAGCCCTATGCTAAAGAGTGTGAAATTGCGATCCCCGAATGAGAGTAAGTCGTGTTAAACTCCGTAATTTTGGGGCATAATATTGCATAAAAATTATTTTTGCATAATTGTATTCCCTGATTTTTAATTAAATTTGCAATGTTAATTTTGTAAAAAATTCTTTTTTTAAATATTAAAAAGGAGAAGACACGAGGCCTAAAATTTTAAATTGAGTTTGAGATAAGATTTAGTATATGGTAGTATACATTTAGAATGCTCATTCACGAAAATATTAAAGTTCAATGACGAGATAATTTCGAGAAAATGGCAAACTCGTAGTATATCTTACATAGAAATAATGTTTACCTCTTGGCGAATTTCGAAGAGCATGATGGTTAAGTTACTGGTGTATTATCACCAGTATCTGTGTTCGATTCTGGATTAATAGTTTTTGCTTTTTTATTTTTTTCTAAATTTATTTAAATCTATTTAACAATTAACAAACGGTTTTAATTACTATGTTTTTGATTTTTTAAATGCAAAACTGAATTTTTAATCTCCTAATTATTGGATTATAAATTAATTTTTAGAAGAAAAGTAATTGTAAATATGAATGTATTTTTAAAAATATTCAGAACAATTTAAATTATATTACCATTAATTACTAAATTATTCTCTTATTACATAAATTAAATTTTTTAAGGAATTAAGATATAAGATATATATTTTCAAATATTTAAATAAAATTATAGAAAGTCTAAATTAGTATATGTATTTTTATCTATCGAAAAAGAATGTTTTAAAAATAAATCTCGCTTAAAAATAAATACTCATTCCATTAATACTTTAATTATAATTTTAAGCAGGAAACATAATTAAATTAAAAAATTAAAGGAAAATAAATGTAAATCAAATTACTGACATCTTAAAAATGATTAATTCCTTTTCATTACATAAAAGAGACAGACTGGTTATTATCGTAAAATCCTAAATCTCCTTCCAAACTGAATTTTCAACCTAATGCCCCCTTCTTCTTGTCTTGCTCATTCTTTAATCCACGTATTTCTCTTGTGACTTTTACAATACTAAAGCTGCTGTCTTTGGACTCTATTTTTTATTTTTATTACATTTTAGTATAATTTCAATATAATTTTAACATAATCTTTCAATTCTTTGCCATTTAGTTTTACCGTTTTACCAAATTTTAACTCATATATAAGCATATTAAATTTTATGCTATGCTTGGTTAGCATATTACATGGTTTATCAATGTTGTTTCTTAAATTAAGCTTGTTTCAATTAGAGCAATCTTTTGCCCATTTCAAATACCATGTTATGCTTCTCTTCTTTGTATTATTTATTTATTTAATTGCATTGCAAGCAAAAAAATTCAACTCCCTATTCATATGACTACAATTAGTTTTAATTGGAAGTTGGTAATAGAATTTAAAGTGTATTTTCAGAATTTTCACTATCACCGGATAATAAAGCAAGAGTTCGTAAAGCATACATTGGGCTTATTAGTTTTATTTAATCGTTCTATTTGTAATTTTTCTTCGTAATTTGTTTGTATAAGTTTTTATGTTTTAGATTAATTTACTTTACTACAGTTAATCATTTTTTTAAAAAAATTTTATCGCTCTTGCTTTTTTTATTCCAGTAATATCCTATAAATATAAAGAAGAATTTTCTGTTTCTTGAATTAAGAAGGATCCGATTGATCCAATAAAATATTGAACGATCACGATTTTACCTTTAAAATAAAAGGCGTCTTTTTATTCACTGGAAAACTCTAAGTAATGTCCAATTTTTTGAATACATCTTGAGAGGAAAGAGAAGCTGTCAATAAAAGATTTTGTTAAGTTAAAGGAAATTCAATATTTGTATCACAAACAATTAATTCAATGAAATAATCCTTGCTACTATGCATCTCTAAACCCTAAAAATAGTTTAAATAATGAGTTGAAAACTATATATGTCCATTATGCACTACAACAATTATAATGAAGGTACATATCCATAATGTGACAGTAGTTGTAGATAAAATCTAAATCCTGATAAAGAAAATCAAGTATTTGAAATCCTATTCTAACAAAGATCCATCGCATGTCTGCGCCTCTGCTTCAACTATTCCATCAACTGAAATTATTTTCCCTTGATGTTAATCATCACGAATAAATTCAATAATCTTGTTTATTCAGATAATGCTTAAGATTAATGAAACAGATTTATTCCTGTCAATAAACGAACACATTTCTCAAATAAAAGTGCAAAATCCAAATTCCAAACTTAAGTATCAAGTATTTCTTTTTGAAATGGCAACACGCTTATTTAAGTTAGGAATGATATATATGCTACCGTATATTACAGAAAAAGTGCTTTCATCACAAGAAATTTAATATACAAAAATAGAAACCGCAACACACGCGCAGTGTTAATCTGATTTTTCGGGAGAATAATGCAATGCCATCTGCTGGAAAAATAATTTAAGCCAAATATCAACAAGTATGATGACTTTTTTGATTCTGAAATTGGGAAATAAAGCAGATATTTTAATCATCTTCAATATTCCGAATTCTTATATATCATAAAGGCTTTTGACATAAATTTGCAGCATTATTCATGATGTTGTTTTTTCTTATGGCCTTTGCCATGGACAAGCTCACTAAGAAAACCAGCGACTTAAGCCTAATCAGCATCTCTTGCTTTGCAATAGCGCCAACTAGGGTCGAGAGTACTACTTTTGCTACTCACTCGACACTTTCATTTGCACAGCCCCTTTCTACAGGGGGACACATCCACACTCCTTACATAAAGAACACAGAAGAACAACCATGATCGAACAGGGACTCGAATCCCGGACTCCCAGATTACGGGGAAGACGCGTTACACCTATGCCAGGACGCCAGCGTAATTTTGTACCTGAATATAAAGACAATTAGGTAAATTAAATTCAAAAATTAAATTTTTGAATTGAATTTACTACGACTCTTATGATATTTTTAAAAAACTTTCAACTTAACTCACCGTTTGCGATCCTTAGAACACATAAGCCCTCTTTGGTTAGTAATCTATACCTACTGATGTGATCAACAAGTATCTGGAATGGTTCATTTTAAATACATCAATAGGAGAAATCGCCTGCAAGCTTTTGACAATGTTTTTATTTCTATTAAGTGTTTGGCAATAGGCAGAATTTTTTTTTTTCATTTTATTATTTAAAAAATATATTTTTAAAATAAGATTACAGTTTTCATTCGATTAATCATACGTAATGACAAACAATCTGTTAAATTTATTTTCTTGAAATTTCTCCTATAAAAGCACTTGAAATGCTGCACAAATTTCTAGTTAAAAAAAAATTAGGTACAAACTTTCAAGGGGTTTCTCAAGGAATTTTTTTCATGATCGGAAAAAATGTTTCTACAAGCTCATTGCAGGTGTACAAAATTAGTTTATAGATGCATAAGCTATATTGAATGTGTTAAATTGATTAATTAGTATTTATTATGATAATTAGAGTTGGTATTGATAATAAATGGTTATCAATATTTGCAATTTCATCTAGTTTGTAAAGTTGGCATCACTTATAAACATCAGTATAACAGTTTGGCCACATGTCCTTGTAACTATGATAACTAGAGTAATTTTGATTCAATTTTAATCGATTTTAGGCTCATAAAAATATCAGACAGGCTATAAATCGCCAGTGAATGGAAAGGATGAGTTGTGGAAATTTTTATTTGCTCATAATTTATTTGCAATTGAAAGGATGAAAATAAATCAAAGAAGGTGAACCATTGTCTTATCACAAAAAAAAAACTTTTCTGCTGAACATTTTTTTAGTATCTGCAATTGTTTAGATGCAAGGGGCTGAAAAAGCAATTTTAACTCCTAATTTTGACTACTTTATCACGATCTTTAGATAGATAGAGTTAGCGCAAAATAAGTGTATCATTTTTGATAGCTCTAGAATACACCAAATGAGTTGAAATTCGAAATAAAACCTTCAAAACCTTAAAATAACTTTTGTAATCTAAAGGATTTATCCTAATTACAAGAAAAGTGCATATCGTTTAACATCGTTCTTTGGTTCTATCTACATGTGTGAATTCGGATCTTCAACGACGAATATGATCCAGACAAACTATCTCTCCCGTCTCGCAGACAACTGAAAGATTAGCAGTTAGTAGTTATATACCGAGACATTCAAGGTTAACGGATAATATGTAGTCTAAATAATTTGCTATAGTATAACTTTAAGAATTTAGTTTAGATGAAACTTACTTATTTTCTCATGTATTTGAAATTGTTTGATATCAAAGGCATCATTTGATATTATGACTGTGGCTATCATTATTATATTTAAATCTTGGCATATTATGTTTGTTGTAATACATAGTTATGTGTATAAGCAGAAATTTCTTATTTATAATTAAATTATAGTAAATACTGTACCCTTTTACGGACAACTAACGTCCTAAAAAGACACCTACGCCCCTGGATGGATTGAAACACCTTGCAAATATTAAAAGTTGCCCATACTCTGGAAAAATCCATCCACCTTTGCCTTAAAATTTCAAAAATAAAATTTTCACTGTTTTCAATTCTATTTTCAAGTAACAGTTTGTTTATTTTAATTTATTTTTTCAACTGTTTCAAACATAATTGGTAATTAATTGTCTGTTACTGTAATGAAATTCACACAATTTTTTTATTACTTTCTATGTTATATTTACGTTTTTCAAGCGTTTTTCCCGTCTATTAAAATTATAATAAAAATGTGGCTTTTTAGACAATGTAATACTTGAAATTAATGATTTTTGTGCCGACCTTCTGTCACAAGGGTAACGCTTCTTCCCCATGATCTGGGGTTACTGTATTAAAGTCTTATTTTGGGCATGGCTGTTCTTCATCTGCTCTATCGGTGAGAAATGCGAATGTGCCCCTCCCCCCTGTGAAAAGGGGTGTGCAAGCCAATATGATGCTGGATAGCAAAGACGTATTCTGTGCACAAGTTGACCCTACTTAAAGACAATAGAAGCACCCTCGCTGACCCATCAGCAAGCTTGACCGTGGAAATTGCCATTAGTAAACGTAATAACAACATGAATTTCGTTAATATATTACGAAACGGCTCTTTAGATTTAATGGCCGGCAGACGTGTTAAAGGTTGAAGGAAGGATTGCGGACTTGGCTCTGGAAACTTGGCACCGTGTTCCAGGTTTTAATACAATTGCCTTTTTTTATTTTTGTAGCAATACCCTGAATACGTAATTTTAGGAATAAGAAAAGTCATTAAACTAGCAGCCACTTATTTCTTGTCATTGTATTGTGATTCGACTTCTTTGGCATATTTGGTTACCTAGATTCCAAATTCCAGGAGAAAAATGTTTTGTGTCATTATCTGTCCAAACATAAATATTGCTGTTCATTTTTTATGTAATTTGATGCGAAAGTTTTTTTTTATCTATCTGAAAGCTTCATGTCTTATTTCTTATTGCAGTTGATTTTTTAAAGTTGTATTTGAAGTAACAAAATACTTATAAATATTTATTGAGTCATAGATATGGCTTAATGAATGTTCGATTGCTTTCATGGGATTCTTCATGTGCATAATGCATATGAACAACCTGAAACCTTCTATTAGTACGGTCTTGAACTTGAAATTGTGTAGTTATTCATTAGAAAAGAGATTTTTTTTGAAAATCTTTTATTAACTGCGAAATTAATTTCCCAGTCTGTCACATATTCAAATGCTTATACCTAACTTTAATATCCGTATAAAACGTGTCGGTTTTTCTATCGAAACATTATTTTGATACGGCAGATTGTAAAAATGATATTTTATATTTTTGAATTTTCTCAAAGAATTTCATCATTCAAAAAATACGGTTTAAAAGTCATTTTTTGCTGGGTGCCAAGTCATATTGGTATGCTTCGAAAGCGATGGCGGATTCTTAACTAAATCTGCATCCCCTTTCCAAAACCTATACACCCCCCATACTGTTATGTCAAAAGATCATTGGTTTTTCAATAAACATTACTCCGTCACAAAATATTCTCAGAAGGACTTTCCCCCCTCATAAAGAAATTCGTATCGTTTCTTGCCACAGTGCATTAGCATAGAAAGCTCATTATTTTCACATTAGCTGTAGAAATCGAGTGTAGATTTTGTTAGAAAAATATCAATGCTAAAATAATTCTTGCCTATTAGAAGTAATTTAACTTATTAAATCTACCATCAGAATTTTAAAGCTTCGATTAGTGAAGCATTGGAGTATTCTACAGGTTCTACAGGAACCGTGAAAAAGCGTAACATGCCGCGAAATAACATCTCTCCTTTAACTTAAAGGAAGACCTTCAAGGGAAATTGTATCTCTTTCCATAAATTAAACTGACAAATAGCTACAAAATTTCAAATGTAAGCCGTTGTGCCATTCCCGTGTAACATTGAATTGATTTCTCTTCTTTTTCCTCAAAAGACTGAATAAAAACTAGTTTGAAATTAAATCCTCTTCAGATGACGAAATTTAGACAACCAGAATGTTGGATAAATAAGGAAAGATAAGCTGTCTGCCAATCCGAAATAAATAGTGGATTAGTTTAGTTAAATTAACATCAATTTTTAAGCGAACACTAGGACTATTTGGGAAGGAACTTCGTAATTTTGAGCCACCGTCAGACGGCAAGGACGATACCTGAGCTGACAAACCCTACTCCAAACTTCCACACCACACAGCCGGAAGGACGTTTGGCAACGACGAATTTAATATGTACTAGACTCGCTTACATGGTGTTTTTTCCTCGAAATCGGATTTCAATCTGAAACCCTCCAGTTTCGAAGCAGAGATTTTAAAACCAGAACACCGGGCCTGGGATAAATAGCGGAATCAAATCAAAAATAACATTGAGAACTGGTGTGTTGTTATCTATATTGCACTATATTAACATTTTACTCACTTTGTAGTTTTTACATGGAATTGTAATCTTCATGAAAATTCGGATACGATCAATCGAAAGGGTGAAAACTCGAGCAAAAAGACACACAATTTAGCACAAACACAACTCTTGGTTTGATTCTGACAGTTGACCAGGATAAAAATCTCCCGCTTATTCTTTACAAATCGTAAGCTTTGGAGACCATCCTAATCTTGAGAGATTGCTTATTTTTGTCTTTCCCCCCAATCGAAATAAATTTAAACATCGATCATCTGATAAAACCATGGTATCGGGATCAAAACTTTCCTTAGGGTAGTTGAAGCAGATATACATTAATTTTTGGAGGTGTATGAAAATCTAAAAATTAGACTCTAATCTCCAACATTAATTCAAAATTTAAAAAAATGTGTAGGAAATTACTTATGATTTGAGACATCGTAGCATGATAATATTTCTTTTCTTCTTCTTTCCTTTTGTCTTAATGTTGCCACATTAAAAAAGTATAAAATATTAAATGATGATTTTTTTACAAAATAAAAGTACAACTTCCTAATGCAAAAAAGATTGATCTCATATAGACTAAGGCTTAGAATTTCACCGTTAAAAAATAATCGGTTGAATGATAATAAAAAAAGACAATGACAAAAAATTTTTAGAAGATGCACGTATCTTTTTTTCTGTCTTTTTTACTGTCTAAAAGTGACATTTTAAATTCTTTTTTCCTTTTATCTTATAAATACAAGCCGAATTAGTTTGTTAAAAAGCGTCTTTTTTTATCATATGGGAACCTGATATTGTTTTTGGTTTAATGTTTTTGAAGCCTCAAAATGGGTTGGCAACAAATTGGCAATTTATCGCTTTTGAGACAACAATTTTTCGCTTTTAGGGTTATTAGCAAATAATGCGAAAAGTTGTCACATTAAACGATTTATCGCCAAAAAATATCATTTAAAAATAGAAATTATATTTGTTATTTAAAAGTTTAAGTCAATGACAACATTGTTACATTTTTCAATTGTTTAAACGATTTTATCAAGTGAGAACATGAGTTTGTATTGATTTGAGGATTTTTAAGCCACAAAATAAACAGGCAGAAAATTGACGATTTATGGCTTTGGAGGCCACCATTTTCAGCGCTTAGTTATATTAGAAAATGAAAAAGTTGGTTGTTACATTTGGCGATTTATCACTCAAAAAACGTTGTCTGCTATTTATCCGATTCTGATATATCGACATATGTGCAATCTGATAGTCACATAATTGCTTCAAGCCTGCTAAAATTGGTCAATAATTTAAATTAAAACAAACAATGCCTTAAAAATAATATTGGTCTCACACGATAACATGGAATTTCAGATAGTAGATTTCAATTTATTTATTTTTTAATTTTATTCTCGACAATTTCATTTTTTGTTCTACAAATTTAACTCTTTTTTATCATAGCAACGAAAATATGCACATAAATGCTAGATTGTCCAAGTAGATTTAATATCGTTTCTTCAGGCGTGAGAATGACCTCAATAAATAAATAAAAGAAGATAAATATTGCAAAATATACTTAAAAGTATTTTTAACAATTTATTTAAAATTAGTGAAAAATTTCAATGAAAATTATTCTTTTTTTAAAAAATTTTAAAGTTATATAAAAGATACATTTGTGGAATTAAGTACTTCGTGATTATTGAGTAAAATGTTAATATTTAATTAGTTAAAAAATATTGTAAACATTTCACTGTAAACACCTACTCTCTGAAAAGTCAGCATTCAACAAATTAAGTCCAGCTTCCTAGTAAAGCCTTTTAAATAATTTCTGCATCAGGTACGCCACGTCACGTAATTTACAGACGATATCCAGTATGATAACATTATCCGCGAATTTAGCAACATCCTGTAAATCATTATTCCCTCGCTGTCTATGCATCCCCCTTTTCCCTCCACATTATTTTCGTTTTCAATCCACTTCTCCTCTGTTGGTGGGCCTTTGTGCTTCTCCGCATAAAATTAGACTTTGATTAATTTCACGCCCTTTTTTGCAGCGCCCGCCGAAATTCCATTATTTGAGCCCCACATTTTTAGAAGAGAAATAAAAAAAAGGAACGAGAAAAAAATAACTCTTCGCTGGAATTCCTTCGATAAATACTGCAAATAAATAAAAGAAAAAGAAAAACCTTGTGTGTACTTTCCAGATGAAAATATAGTGTACTTAATAACATTTGGTTTCCAATATCGGGTATATGGATATGTTCCCACTGCTTCATAGAATCTAATAAAAAGAATTATTGTTTCGAAAAAAAGAACCTGAAATGTTTTTAAGTAAAAGACTATTATAGATAAATTTCAATTTACATTATTTGAGCTGTTTAATAGTTTCCAACATATCCTTAAAAGATTCCGTTTGCTCCGCTTTGATACTAGATACACCTTGTGAAAGAACAAATTTCATTGCACTTGTGAAAGCAGAAAAAAACTATCAAAAACGTTCGAAGTCTTTATCAGGCATCAAATAAATTTCCTTTGATCGAAAAAATATTTGCAGGAACATACTTGTGTGTCAATATAAGCATCATAAATCAACAAGAAATATTTAAAAAAATTTAATTCGATTCTTACATAGGTCAACAAAGAAAAATTTCATTTAAGATAATTTTTATTAAATAATTACAGACAATATAAATAATTTATCAAAAAATGACTGATTTTCGCAAGAATTGAGCTCGCATTCTTCACTTTTACGTGAAAAATATCGAAATCCTCGCATTTCACCGGTTGAGCTACTGCCTGTCGATTTCATTTTTTATAAACTGCTAAATACTAGATAAATTGCATTGATACTATTTAAAGTATTAAAAATCAATTAAATTTAATGAATGTATTAAAATAAAAAAAACTGTATCAACATCAAATGTCATCCCCTACAAGTTAAAAAAATGTATTTGAACTTTAGTGGATGAATAAAAAGTATTTTATTGGCGATTGAAAATCTGAACAAGATATACATAGGGAGAGAGTGAACTAATAGTAGGAAATTAATGGCAAAATAGGACGAACCAGACACACGAAATTTAATAAGTAATGTTTTTATTCAAATTATAAATATGTGACAAATTTGGAGCTCACATTTGTCAAAATCTATTCGTCCACAATTTTAACAAAATCAATTTTTATCAATTTTTCAAAAATGCTACGATCCAGATAAAAGAATCAACATATTGGTCTTCCACCATCATTTCAGAAAAGACCCAATTTTAAATCAAATCTGTGAAAGAGTTGATGTAATGAATTACATCAACCTGTACGCTAATCTCAGACTCTGATTTCAATCATTTATGGTATCAAACTTGGGCTCCAATCAATCAGATTGATAGAATAATAATAATAATTGATTATTATTATTATTGTTCCAAGGTCTTGGCATAGAGGTAGCGCCTCTTTCCCGAGATATTGTTGACCCAGTTTCGAGTCCCGGTTCAGGCTTGGTTGTTCTTCTCTGAGCTATCTGTGAGATGTGTGACTCTACCCTCCTGTAAAAAGGGACAGTGCAAGTGAATGTGATGCGTGAGTAGCTAAGGTGTACTCTTGGACCTAGTTGACGCAACTTAGTAATAAGAGACTCAGCCTCGGTTAAAAGCATTGATATCGTCAGGAAGCTTGTCCATGGCAAGTGCCATTAGAAACAACATCAGTTCTTGTAAAACGACACAAAGAATCAAGAAAAATAGAAATAAGAGATTTTTTTTTAAAAAAAGTCTTAAGGCGAAGATTTTGAAGAAAAAAAAAACATGCTTTTAATTCTCTAGAGATTTTGAAATTAAAGATGTTTTCCCCTTTAACCATCTATTTTACTAAGAATTTTTCAAACTTTTTTACGTCCACGTTAGTTGTAAAAACAGCCAACCTGTTAAATGTCTGCTTCCTGACATTTAACAACACTCCCCAATTTAGTTCAGAAATACAAAAAAAGAAAAAAAGAAAAAAAAAAGCTCATGTGTTTTTTTTTCTGTGTAGCTTATATGTTTTTTTCTGTGTGTGTGGTTTTTTCTGTGGAATAGCTTATGTGGTTTTTTCTGTGTGTTTTTTTCGTTCATATTGCGTTATTCATTATTATTTGCTGCTTTGAATCTATAACTAAGAGTTTCATTACAAATAGTATGGCAATGTCTTAAAACTGGTACTGGGTCAGAGGTTATCGTTCTCTGTGACAGATTTAAATTACGATCTATGGATAAATGAATGAAATACATAAATAAAGTCCACCCCGAAAAAAGGTTTCATGGCGTATTTAAGCTAGAAGTCAGCCTTCTTTTCTCGTGTGCTCATATCCTCAGAAGCCACGGCACCCCACCTTCCGTTGTAAAACGGAACATGAGAACCAAAACAATAGTAATTATGTAATAAAAAATAAATAAAATAAAATTTTTCTTTTTTTAACCTATAAAGGAATTAATTTAAAAAATTGTTTTAAGGTTATTTGTTCTGTAGTTTGCGTTGCAGGGTTTAATTTTGTCTTATACTAAGTACTATCAATTTATGCTGTTTTTAATTTAATGTATTCTAAAACTTTTAAGCATCTCTTTCGATAAGCATCAAAGTCACGTTTCTTCAAAATAAGTATAGTTTTTAAAACAAAAAAATTGCATTATAATTGCAGAATTTGAGCGTGTTTTTTAAATTACTTATAAATCGAATCTAGACTTGTTTCATTTAAACTATTGCCCTCTATATCTAATCACATGTTTCAATTGCTTCCAAAAATTAGGGAATTGAAATATATATACATATTTTTTACGTCGAAACAATTATTTATTTGAATATAATTTTTTTCGATTACTAAATTATGGGATAACGTCTTTT
>JAOUZG010031395.1:752722-774503 GCA_026289955.1 Argiope argentata
CTAAATGGAACCAAAACAAGTCTCAGTAAAATCATATTAGAATAAATTTATATCTGGTTTGAAGCTTGTTTACAGTGCGTCAGAGCAATAGGAAGGGATATTATTTGAGTTTATTGTTGCCTAGATAATGAGTGGGGGTGGTCTAAAACTTTCTACCTTACTCTCTGATTAAGATGAATTTATTTTATAGATACGGTTCTTCTCGATTGAAACCAAAATTTGTTACAGAGATACAATTACAGCCACAAAATCGCATAGCTATTTAACTATATTTAAATTATTGCCTTATTGAATTATCGCACTTAAATACCTTTGAAAGTAGATACCAAGGAGATGATTAAGCCCTTTTTATATATAACTAAAAATTTGAGAAATGTGTTCATCATTGGTTTTAAATATAATAAAAGTAGATTTCAAATAAAAAGACAGACTTCCTCTGAATCGATTTTGCGCAATATTTTATAGAAATTTACAAATATGTTGTAAAGACTATAAACAAAATTTCATTAGTCTAGTTCAAACTGTTTTTGAGTTATCTTTACAAAATCAGACATTTTCCAAAAATGTTTTTTTTTTGTTCTTAGAAATGTCTCAAACCAGATAATTTGGAAAAATATCGACTTCAAAATTTTTGTTACAATACCTCTTTCTTTATACTTTTCATCCGAAAAAGTAAAAATTAAAATCAACTGGTTGATTAATCTTCTTTATCTTTATCTTTACTTATAATAAAGTACGATGTGTGTGCATGTGTGTGTGTTGGCGATGTACAGGTCACACCGTCCAACCAACAGCTACCAAATTTGGTATATGTATACCTTGGGTGCCAGGAATGTGCACCTTGGAGCCCTTTTTTTGAATTTTTAATTAAAATTTTAATTAATTAAAAAATAAGCCAAATTTTAACGTATTTTCGCTATTACTTCTGAAAATATTACAAAACAAAATTGATTTTTCCATCACTTTAAAGCTCAAAAAATTAGCTTTTCAATGATACTAATGTTTTGACCTACGAATTAAAACTCCATTTTTAAAGAACTTTTAAACATTTAATTTAATCGTTTTTTTTTTTTTCAACAATTTATTTCGCAAAAAAAATCTTCTCGGGGAACTCAAAAAAAAAAAAAATCAGCTTTTAATAAAATGTTGCCATCACATTTTTAGAAGTTCTGATTTCAAAAAAAAAAGTTAATTAATTATAAAATCTCGTAGTCATAAATTAATTCAGTTTCTAGCTATCAGTAGATACTTCTGGAATGCATTTGAGTACATTTTACAACTTGTTGTATTTTTAAAAAATTTTAGCTAGAAAATTAGCCTTCTACTAATTTTAATTTTCATTAAAAATTAAAATATTTTGCTTCAAAGACAATTTTTAGAAAAAATAATTTGGCTTCGCATAATTCGCAATTTTCTTTAAAATCATGTTTCCTAAATTTAAAAAAAAATACAGGTAAATTTTTAAATACTTGTCTTTTATATTAATTAATAAATGGATTTCAGAATAAACATATTTTTTGCCAAGATAGCAGGTTTTTGTTGCGAATATATACAATTACCTATATAATAAAGTTTTGCAAATATATTCTCAATTGATTTGGTGTTTCTAAAGCTTTTGACTGTACAATAAAATGCAATTTAGTATGTCATAGGAATTAATTATATTATAACCTCTTCATTGTTGTTTTAACAAGCAATCCTTGAAAGCTTTGAGCATTTCGTTTCCTTTCTTGGGTATCTGCATTCATATAAATAATTGTAATTCCTTTAAATGGTTACCACTAAATAAACCTTTAGCTGGAGAGGTGAATGATCTTAGACTTTTAAAAATGGATTTTTGATCACACCTATTCTAATTTTAGCTCTATCAAATGGAGTGACCCTACACCTTCTTGTTTTGAGTTGGTTTCAGAATATATATTCCAACTATTTCTTAGCGCGACGTCTCTAATACCACAACTTCCTTTTACTGATCCAGTTTTATACAAGATTTATCAGATGGCTCTAAAACCTGGTACTCGATACATCTTCGAACTGAATGATCTTCGTAATGAAGCAGAGCTCCAGAGATTTTTAAATGAAGCAGAAACGGATTTTAGTGATGAGAATAATTGCATAGAAAAATTTTTCGATCAAAGTTCTCATTCGGCTGATGTATATATATTATTTTTATAATGACTAATAATATATTTATATATTATTTTTATAATGATTTATTATATTTATATTTTTATAATGATATATATTATTTTCGATAAAAGTTCTCATTCGGCTCAAATATAATTGTTTTTATAATGACAATGCATTTTGAAAATTTTCTAAAATACATTAATATACTAAGAGAAATATCATCATAATTTCTGGACTGATTTTTATAATTATGTTTAACATATAAGCTCATAATGTCCTCGAAAACTGATGATGTCATTAAAAATGAGGATTAAAATAAAATCTGTTATGCATATTTCAATGCATCATGTCAGAACATAATTTCTTGAACGGCCAAGCACCAGGTGCTCGTACAAGTTAAACCATAATTTTATTCATATTAATTATTTCATTGAATGAGTCACTTTAGTATTGCAAACGACCCCAAAAAATATGTCTCACATTTATTGTTTAAAAAAATATCACATTTCCTATTTATTTCATTTCATATAATCATGTACTCAAAATGAATTTTTTCTAGGTTTTATTTGCCGTAGTAAATAATTTATTTTTTTAATCAGAGCTTTTGTAAATGTAAAAGCTGGTTTTTTGTTATACTCTTACAGATAATAGATTTTTTTTCGCCTATGGATTTTTGTTGGCGTCAAAAACTTCATCTCAAAAACAACAACATGCCCTGACATGATAAAAAAAGAAACATTTTTTATTTTTCCTAAAATTGCTAAATTTTCCCTTATATTATTTACTATATACCTTTGTATACTCGAAAAAAAATGAAGAACTAGAATAATTTCAAGAATATTATTTGTTATGACATATAATTTAAGAAGAAAATGTGTGTTCAAACACAATTTTTTTTCAATGATAGTAAATTTCGTAAATTTCTGAAACATAGTTATATATCAACTAAAATATCCACATATTTTTTGACAGATTTTCCCTCTAATACTTTTATCAGAAAATTTAATTTGAGGTTAAATAAATTGCAATTTCTTAGAACGTACCTGCCTAGTTAATTTCTAATTTTCTCCTCCAAAGTTAAGAGTTAACACCCATAATTATTTTACACAAATAGAGGGTGAAATAGTTAAAATTTGAAAAATCTTGTTTCTAAAAAATAATCAAAAACCTTTTTTTCTTCCTAAAACTAAAACTGATAAGCTCGGAAGGAACGAAAGAGTAATAGGGAAGTTCTCACTATCAGGAGCAGTAGACGTTTTTAACATCAAAAAATATAAACAATAAAAAGTTATTGGATTTAAAAAAATAAACATTAATTTTCTTTTAAAAAATAAATAAACTGAGTAGTCCCCATTTCCTACTAATACTCATCGAGAACACTTTCTTTCAAAGAAGAGCGAAACCCTTCCGAAGTCTACCAGGACTCGTTTTCCACAATTAAAATTGAATTTGCGAGCTATTTATCAAAGATCTCCGAGTCGCGTAATGACTGGGGGGATAAAAAGGAAGAGCTAATATTTAATCCTCCGAGAACACAGAAAAAATGGCGAATAACCGAAGGTCTAATTAATAAGCTGTTGATGAATAGGGCTGACAAAGAAAGCTGCTCCCTTCGATCGAAATATGCTAATTTGCTGCTCAATTTTGACCTTCTCTCTCTCTTTCTCCGCTTTTTTATCCGCTGCCATTTTTTATTTCGTGTTTGTATTTTGGTTTCGATCACGAATTTCTTTTTGAAACTGAAAAGAAAAATCTGTTCGAAGAGCAGACAAAATTTAGATCATCGTCAAAAAACAATAAACTGTGGAATTCCGTTTAAAATAAGAATGTTTTCGCACATAATGAATAATGCTGCGAATAAACAAGGCATTATTAAATGAGGATAAAAAGAGATAAAGGAAAAAATACTGAAGAAAATCACTTCAAAAATTGGTGAAATGGAATACATTTATCCGACGCCATGACCAGGTGAAAAACATAATCGCATATTTAACATATAATTTTTTTGTATTCTCATCTCTTTATTTAGTTTGTATAAAGCCTTCCGTGCACCATGTATATGTGGAGAATTAAACTGTTTATACTTTTGGCTGTTTTAAAATGTAAAGAAAAAAGAACTGCTATATGAAATCGCCTTTCAAATTTTGACGTATCAATTCATATAAATGAAAGAACTGTGAAAATTCCAGATATAATGTTTAAACTTACAACATTCTTCTCATCACGTTTATCTACATAAATAAGTTCTTCTGACTCCCTAACGAACTTAGTGTTAAAATCTAGACTTGTTAGCCGGAGAGTTTCAGATTCCATTTGGAGATTTTTATATTCTAGTGATAGTAACGCAGCGCATGAGAAGCTATTGCTCTTTAAATCTGAGGTCGGATGTCCTCTTCTCTTTTGATATGGAGTAAAAGTTTAGAGATATTGATTGTACGACTCTCTAGCAATATCTCTTAACAGATTGTAATGATTTATTAGTTATCGGGATTTTATTATTTTTGTTCATATTTATATTTATTTAATACAGTAAATACAATGATATAAGTACGCGATACACTGACGAGCCCCTCCCCCCCCAAAAAAAAACTGACACACCTGCTTAATATCGTGGGGACCCCTGGAGCACGTATAAGTTCCTCAACACGATGTAACATGGACTCAACTAAACTCTGAAGTAGTTCTAGCACAATCAATCCTGTCCAAAAATTCATAGAATTACGAGGGGGTAGAGAGCTTCTTTGAACAGTACGTTTCAAACTATCCCAGATATGCTCAATACTGTTCATGTCTGGGGATTGGGAATTTAGGTGGTCAGCGGAAGTAGTTAAAGCCAAAAGACTGTTTCTGGAGTTATTCTGTAGAAATTCTGGAAGTGTGAAGCGTCAGATTGTCCTGCTGCAATTCCCCACGTCCATCTGAATGAGCAATGGGCATGAATGAGTGCAGGTCATCAGATAGGAGGCCAAAGTACGAATCAACTGTCAGATTCGTATCTAGATGTATAAGGAGTCCTATGTCCACTCCAAATGCACACGGCCCGCACCATCACAGAACCTCCACCAGCTTAAACACTCCCCTGTTGACTTATAAGGTCCATGGATTCCTGAGGTTATCTCCCTACCCATACACGACCTTTCATTCCATACAATTTGAAACGAGAAAAGTGATGAATGGCCCAGGTGAGGCGTAAAACTTTGTGGCGCGCAGTGATCAAGGGTACACGAGTGGGCCTTCGGCTCTGAAAGTCTATATCGGTGATGTTTCGTTGAATGGTTCGCACGCTGACACTTGTTGAGGGCCCAGCATTGAAATCTGCAGCAATTTGTGGAATTGAAATGATCGAACTGAAAAATCCCCATTTCATCGCTACCTCGGCGATGCCATGTCTCATCTCTCGTGCACCGTCTATCATGCCACGTTCAAACTCATTTAAATATTTCTAACCTGCCACTGTCGCAGGTTGTAAAGTAACCCATTTGTGACAGTCACCTGTCATCTTATATACCCGTTGACAACCGCAGCGCCGTATTTTGATTGGTTCCATATTTCTTTATTTGCATACGCATGCCTGTAATAGGGTTTTTTGGGGGGAGGGGTGCTCTTCTGTGTATTTTATTTTGGTCATTTAAAACAATAGTTGCTTCTTTAGTTTTGAGAACAGCTAAGTGAAAAGTTATTAAAATGACTTACAAGGCTAGATTACCGATGGCTAGACCCAGGGGTAGCGCATCTTCCCCGATATCTGAGCGTCCTGGGTTCGAGCCCCGCTTGGGGCATGGTGGTTCTTTGATTTTTCATTTGAATATTATTTTGGTCATCATTGATTAGAATATGTAATTTAATGTCAGTTTGGTTGATTAGAACATGTAATTTAATGTCAGTCTGGCATTGATACATAAAAAATTTGTATGCTTGTAAAATTGTTTTTATTCATTTTGTAATTAATTAAAACGTATATCTAGATCATGATTTTTATCAGAATGATGGGGTTTTAGACATTTTCTTTTTCAGAATCACTGTCCATGTTATAGACAACTTGTTTTTTTTTTAAAAAAATGTTGAGGATTAATGCTACAAATCTATAATTTGAAAGAAATTGGATGGAGATTAATATGAGGTCCCAAGCAGAGCGAATCAATTACTCTCATTTGTTTCTTCATCAAATATATCGAACGAATATATGTTATATAGATTTATTAAATATATTTAAATAAAGCTTGGTTTAAGCTATTAAATGAGAAACTGTCGTTATAATTTTAAAAAAGTTTGAGAGAAACGTTTCTCATAATATTGTTTCATAATTCTATAGCAATAAAAAAATTATTTCATATATTTTAAATAATTTATAATATGAAAAAAATTAAAATTTAATTTATATTTAGCAATTATTTTAAAATTTAGAAGCCCAATAACTTACTTCTCCTTCTGGAAACAATGTTTTTTTTTTGTTTACATTTCACTATAAACTAACAACAAGATAATTTTAAATAATTTGATGTGTGATTTGTATACTGTGTATTATTTTTTACGTATAAAAGCTCGTTTTCAATAAAATTTTTCTGTTATTTGATATAAAATATGGGGAAAAAACTGACGTCGAATAAGAGAACAGGAAACTAGAGGAAGAATCCATTAATAATGATTTTGAATCTTTCCAATAAAAATTGAAAGTTGTGGAGATAATAGCAGTATCTTATATTGAATCCGCATTATAAATTTTCAACAAAAATATTTAATTTTATACATTTTGCTAAAATTCTCTTAGTGACTATCTGTTATTCGTAATTCTGAGGTATTGATTTAATTTGTGATATTCAACTGCAAGTGTCATTTGTAAAAGGAATCAATTTGACTAAATCAAAATTTCTTTTGATTTCGTTAGTTTGCTTTTTTTCGAAAATCACATAAAACATTATTCGACCAGATCCTACTGACTTAGTTTATTTGTTTAGGCAGCGCATAAATGCCTGAGAAAATGAACTGATTAGGAGAAAGAACATTTTACTTAAAATAAAAGCTCTAATTTTTGCTACTAAATTCAACAATTAGCTCTTTCTCATTTTAAAGCGCATATATATATATATATATATATATATATATATATATATATATATATATATATATATATATATATATATATATATGGACATTTTAATGGCCAGTTAACAATTAACTTTTTTCATTTATAAGTTTTAAATTACAACATTTCTATTTATTAATTCAGCGTTTTTAAACATTTTTAAATGCAAACATTTCAGTGTATTTTTCCTTATGTTTAAAAATAAAAATTTAGTTCAAATATTTACAAATGATATACGCACTGAACAGGTAATATTTACAATTTATAAAGTTATTCTTTTAGGGCCTTTTCATAAAAAATAGCTAAAATAATTTGTAATTAAAGACTGTCAGTAATTTTATCAACCTTTTCAACACGTACAATGTGTTATTCACGTAATTTCATCAACAACTCTAATTTATTGTGGATCTAAGCTTAAACTTCTTTTGTCTATGATCTTTCGAATAACCAATATCTTCTTGCTGGAAGGTTAGAGACGGTCTTGCCGACTCAGGTCTCCTCCTTTTCATCTGACGTAGGTTAAAAACTACGAGGTCCGTCCTAAAACATATGAAATGTTGATTTAAAATTGGACGTTAAAGTAACTAAAACTAAACTAAAGTTTGAATAACCGATTAGGTGTTAATGACCCCTGGGCAGTCGCATGAGATTAGGATTTCAGATTGTGAGAGTTAGTCTAAAATAACTTTCATAATACTGTAGAGGAACTACAACTAGAATAACGCAACAAATGTATGTATTTATTCCTTTTTACTCTCTATTTCCTTACTAAAGGGATGAAATAAAACTGATTTAGTATTATAGTATTCGATAAAACCCAGCATGCCCTAATAGAGTTCATGAAGGCGAATGTCTCTGATATAAATAAAAAAAATAATTAAATTGAAGATACATAAAAGAAAAGAAACTAACCCACTTTAGCCCAAGAGCATTGCCACTTTAATGTAGAAAGTACTTTTAACTTGCTAGAAAATTAAAAAATAGATTTTTATTTACTAAAGGAAACAATTCAAAATTATAGATAGAAATTTGTAGTAACACAACAATGCTTCTTAGTGTTGCAAATAAAATAATGTTACGGCAGTGGATTTCATAAAAGAATAAAAGTTTTCCTTAATTATTTTCTCAATTCGAAAACTTTCTTACTTACTCTTGCTTTTATTCCATCGTTAGTATTCCCCCTTCATTTTCGGTGAATTTTTTTAAAAAAAAAGATTAAAACGAAATCTGCTACGCATATTTCAAAGTATCTTATCAGAATATCGTTTATAGAACGGCCAAGTACAAAAATTGAATTATATTTTTATTCTTTTTAATGGTTTCATTGAATGCGTCCCTTTAGTTTTGCAAACGATCATAAAAAACTGTCTCGCCTTAATTGTTAAAAAATATGACATTTCCTATTTATTTCATTTCCTATAATCACGTGCTGAAAATGACATTTTTCTAGGTTTTATTTGTTGTAGTCATTAACTTATTTTTTTAAAAATCAGAGCTTTAGTAAATGCAATGGAAACGCGTTATTAAAAGCTGATTTTTTTGAGATGCGCGTGCAGAAAATAAATTTTTTATTTTTTCACCTACGGATAATTTTTTTTTTTTTGCCTTCGGATTTTTATTGATGCCACAAACCACAAACCTCATTCTCGAAACAACATAATGTTCCGACAAAATAAAAACAGGAAAAATAAAAAAAAATTAAAAAAAAACAAATGAAAAACGGAAAACAAGTAATAAATAATTTCTATTCAACACACAGGTTATCAAATGGAAATTATTAAGGAAATTTTTTTTAATCTAACTTGAGCCTTTGCATCTATCGAGATTTAAATTTGAAGTGTAAAATAAGTTAGTTTAATTACTAATATTTTCAACTCAAGACGACGAAGATGGCTTCCTTTACCACAGTAGTAAAGTTCCTTATCAATTTTTTTCCTTACTATTCTTTGTATTTGCCCTTTATGGCTATATTTTATTCGCATTTAATCGACTTCATTTAAAAAATAAACATCAAGATTTAAAAGCAGAGAGCGTGGATTTTCTTTAATGAAAAGAAAACTGTCGCGGTTTTAAAATTAAGGCACCAAATTGAAGCGAACAAGCATTAAACAAATTAATCCTTCTCTCTTCTTAACTCGGGTTCCTCATGTGAAACTGATAGCCAGAATCAAAAGAGGAGGAAAAAAATCGTGTTTCTGAGATCTTTCCCTTGATTAGAAAAACGCGGCATTTTAATTAATCACCATTGTTTCGCCCGCATTACATTTTTTTTCTCGCTCTCTAATGTCGAATGCATTTTTCTTGCGTGGTTGAGAATAAAACGAAATAACTCAATAAACTTGACTTTCCCATGGATATTTATCCAGGCAAGATGTTCAAAATGTATACGGAAGAATTTGAAGAATATATAACCTTTTTTCACTTACAAAGGTGTTTGTTGTTCAATATTTAGAATCTGTATAAATTGAGTCTTTAATTAATATTTCTAAATCATTATTCGAATCATTAATTTATAATGATTTTCAGTTAAAAGAAAAAACTGTATTTAAAAAAACAACTTTACAATGATTTTGAAAAAAGTGGTTTTTGATCTCAACAACATTCTTCGGTTAAATAGGTAAAATGAAAGCAAGAATCATGTTGTTGTTGTCTTGGCCATGGAAATGCAAAAAGTGAGGAAAGAAAGTGCCAGATATTGTGAAAGGTCACTACTGCCAACTCTGGGGCTTCAGGGCTTTCAGGGGGTCTCCCGTAGTGAGTCCATCATTTGCAACCAGCCAAGCTTTGAGATATCTGCGGCAATAGATGGACACTTGAAGTTGTGTCTCGGTTTGAGTTAAGTTTCCTGGCAGTTCTTGCTGTAAACATATGTTCTTGGCCCATGAGGAATGATCTTCATTCCCCTATAGTGATTTCCTCTTAACTTAATCAATGTAGTTGTTACATTTCTAGAAAATTCAAAGTAATTGGTTAAAGGCTTTCTAGAAGACTGTGCGGTGGCTAAACGGGCGATGAATGACTGTTTGTTTCACCAGCTGGCGACTATGCTCACTATCACTTGTGGAGATAAATTTCGGTATCTTACCGAAATAAACGACTTATTTCCAGACTTCGCCGGCCTACTCTGAACCTCTGTTTCACCCGGGCTGATGAATCAAATATATCATTACCTACATTTGTTTAAATCTTAATTAAATTTTATTATTGTTATTAATATGGTTGTAATTCTTTCATTAATTGGCAATATGTTTACACTTTCATTTAAAGCTAATTTGGTGACACTTGTTGCGCCACCTACCAAATTGGTGATCCGGTGATCCAAATTGGTTATTCTATATCAGAAAGACGAACACGCATCTTTCTGATATGGAATCAGAAAATGAAGAAACTGGTTTATATGTCTACAGCGTTCGCGTCGGCTAGTATGATGGTGGAACTAGGTTGGACAAGATTTTATGACTCTTTGGAAAGAGCACCTGCACTCTGGTTACCTCGATGTTTACAGGTGCAGAATACACTGCAGCCCGCAACATTTCCTATTTCTGCGCAGTTTATCGTTAAGTCATTCTTAGTAGAGGTGATGTTTGTGTCTCCTTTTCCAGTGACCTAAAACTAAGGCTTATTTAGAATCTGTGAAAATATCGGTCCCTCAGAAAGGTCCATAAAATGAGAATTCGTCAGGAAAAAGTTTACAATATTTAGTGGTGACAAGGGTCCTATTCATTTTAACAGGAGTTCAAGTAGAAAATCGGCTCTGAATTTTCCAGCATTACGAACATAAATTAACACATTCTATTTGACCGTTCTTTTGGACATATGTATCTTAGTGATTGCTGTTTTTTTACATAAGTTTCAGTCAATTACAAGCTGTCATTTCGTTTGTAATTTCATAAAAGATGGATATCAATAAGAGAAATTTACGCCTTTGCATTCTATTCTGTCTTAAAATAAAAAAAAGTGCTGTCCAATTTTTGTAATTGATTAATTTAACGACTTAAGGTGAAAGTTCTTCGGGTCATTCAGCAATAAAATAAAGTGGTTTGCAAGTTTTCGTGATGAAAATTTTAGTCTTGAGGAAGATCACTCACGGATGGGGAAAAATTGAAGACAAAGAATTTTAAAGATTTACTAAATGAAAATCCATTTCCAATTCTGTAAAAGCTTGTAGAATAGTTGAAACTCATTCATCAAGAAATATAACATCAATTGCGACCAATGGAAACATTGCAGGTGGAAGGAAAATGGTCCCTCATAAATAGACGGAAGAAAGCTAAAACAGAGCCGTTGACATCTGCGAGAATTTGCTTTCACGGTAGCAGAGGAAAAAGACAAGAATTTCTTGTTTTTGAACAAGAAACAAGAAGGCAGAAATGCATAGGTGAGCCCTCAGTATCAGTTGAAAAAACGAATATTCATATCAAGAGAATGATACTATGTGCCCAGAAAGATTGGAAATGAGTTATTTACTTCCAGTTTCTGAAATCTACTCAAACAGTTACAGCTAAAATTACCAAACCCAGCTGATTAATTCAAGTTATGATCTAAAGGAAAAACAAAAAATGATAAGGAAGGCAAAAAGTGCTATTATTGCACGACAACTTTCCTCCTCTTACAACGAAACAGGTCGAAGAAATCATCTTCTCCTTGCTTTGGAAAGTGGCCTGAATATAGCTTATTTTCCAGATTTGGTTTCTTTTGATTCCCACTTATTCAGATTACTGTCGCCATATTTAAAACAGTAGTACTTGACGAACAGTGAATAAGTACAAAATGATAATTTTTTTTTTTGAAACCCTCAAATTTCTGTCTTGAAGACATTTATTATTGACACGATAAATAATAAAATAATAGCGACTATTTCTAATATTAATCATTGCAATATATATATTTTCAAAATATTGAATTTTATATAAAAAAAAGAGTTCCTTTTTGCAAACTTAATATTCAGCAGCCAAATGGAGGTGAAATTAAATAATCAAAATAAAAGCAATCACCCGAAAAAAAAATCTGGGAGAACTCTGCGTGAGTCCTTCCTGAGATTAGAAAGTCCATTTGAAACCATGTTTAAATATCGATTTGCTAAGATGAATGACTCGTCTTTAGCAGTATAATAGCAACAGATAAGCAATGAGTTATTTACAATAATATTGTGCCCAGAGGTGGTGTTTCGCTCTAAATCACGTTGGAAGCGGACATTCCGCGTTTATAAAATTAAGAACTATACTCAAATTCAATCCAGCTGATGTGATTGTTACCGATCAGAAATCTGTGGAACTCGATTATCTTAAAGGAATTATGCTCCAACATTACAAAGAGAAACCATAAAAAATTTGAATCTTTTGTTACAAACTATTGTAACTTACTAGATTTCATTGTCATAACATTATAAATCAACATCCTCACATGTAAATAGGCATTCCACCAGATATAACTTCACCCGTTTTTCCACTCATTCTCAAGTTCATACGGATCACCAAGAGTGGATCCTTTTCTTTAGTAAATTCATAGCGTCTGGTTATTTGTTATATCCAGGTAAAGGGAAACATATGTATGTTTCGTCCTTTCAAATACACTAATACTGTCTTCTTGTCTTGGAGAAGAACGTCAAGACATCCAGATACCTTTTTGTTTCTGATGAAGAGATCCCTCAGATCATCAATAAGCAATCAATCCCCAGCAACTATTGTCATTAATTCTCGAACCCAGATGCACTTAAACTGTCAATTTATTGTAATAAACATGCATCCAAGAATGGTCAACTATAAAGACGGATCCTCAACAAACCCTCCCAATATCGGATGGAGACCATTAAGAAATCATTACAGAGCAGCTATCGAGTGGTAGGGTGCTCAATTTCCCAAATAAGAAAACTGGAGGCGGATATCTGACTAAAATAAAACGAGATAGTTTTGTCTCTTTTTAGTCAAAGAGGAGAGAAATGAGAGGATTCGAATTAGAATTAGGAGAGACGTCTGTGTCTGGAAAATTTGTCCCTGATTCTTTTAGAACCTCCGTGTTATTCAAGTTTCTGTGTTTGGATCCATCCGATAAAAATCGGTCAATTTCTGAAGTGGCCCACTGGAGTTGCCGTTTAGAGCTAAACAAGGACAAGGACAAGGAATATGGTTAGGGGCCCCGGCGCAAGAAGGGCGCCATCCCCGATCGGCAAAACTTAAAGTCCAGAGTTACGTCGTTTGTTCTGAAGTGCGGGAAATTTTTCGGGAACAGCTTTAAGAAGTAATGGGCACGATAGCAGCTTGGCCAATGAGGTTGTTTGAATGAAGGTGGACGTGTCAGTTAGAAGTTACTCTGTACGTTGTAGGTGCGGCTTGAGGCGAGGTGAGTTATCTCAAGATTCCTCTAGAGGGGGTGCGTGGAGGATGGGGTATGAAGGATTGAGGGATTAACCAATTAAATTGCGAGAAAGCTCATGGGAATTTTTGAAGAAAAATCTGATTTTTGATATGATTGGGACGAACAAAAATGGGGTGATAATGCAAATTAGACAAAAAATTAAAGTTAAAACTAGAGTAAAATAAATCTGGGTCTCCTGCTGTTAGGGATTGCTGTGTAATTTTCTATTTCTTCTATAGCTGGGTTATCAATATTTTCGAGGTCAGTGAAGAATTTAGTGGCGATTTTTTTGATAAAATCTTTTAATGATGGAATATTTAGAGCGTGTCGGATATCGTCGTTCCTCATGAACCATCTTGCTTTTGTGATTTGTCTGAGAATAATGTTTTGGCACCTGTCAATGATATTAAGATTGCTTCTTCCAGCATATGCCCAAACAGGGCTTGCATATGTTAAAACAGGTCTGAGAATAGCAGTATAAATAAGGACTTTATTTTCCCTGCACATTTCTGAATTCCGAGCTATTAGGGGGTAAAGCTTACGCGAATTATCTCCGAATTTGGATTTAATAAAATTAATGAGTGCTTTCCAGGTTAAACTTTTATCCATAATAATGCCAAGGTATTTTGCTTCCAGAGAGCAGGGGACTATTGTGTTATTAATTTTAATATTGTATTTTGATTTTTTATTTCTCTTCGTGAAGAAAACAGCTTCGGTTTTCGATGCATTTATGGCTATTTTCCACTCGCTGAGCCAGACTTCAAGGCTTTGTATATGTTTGTTTAATGCATGAGTGATGTATCTGGTATTTCTGTTTTTTTCCAGCAAAGCTGTATCATCTGCGAAAATACAGAGTTTAGTGTTAATATGTTGCGGAATATCGTTGATGTTAATGGAGTAAAGTGTGGGGGACAGCTTTGCCCCTTGTGGCACACCTGCCTGAATGGAGCGAAGTTTGGAGAGTGAGGCATTGACTCTGACCGTGAATTTCCTGTTGAACAAGAAGGATGCTATGATTTGAATGAGAGGAGGGGGAGTCTTGTAGCAGATTAATTTGTACACAATTCCTTCTAGCCACACTCTATCGAAGGCTTTTTGAATATAGAGGAAAACAGCACCTGTGTGTTCTCTTTTCTCAAACCCTGATGAAATCAATTCGACTGCTCTGAGGAGCCGGTGGGTGGTAGAGAGTTTGGGTCTGAACCCAAATTGATAAGGGATTAAAATATTATTATCATTTAAGTGCTTGTTTAATTTTTCCAGAATAAAATGTTCAGTGATTTTACTGAAGTTAGGTAATAGAGAAATGGGTCTGTAATTGGAGGGAATAGTAGGATCTTTTCCGGGCTTGAGAATAGGAATCACAACCGCTGTTTTCCAAGCTGCAGGAAAGAATTTAAATTTGAATATGAGTGAGAGGATATGATAGAATTTTAGTAGGGTTATTAGTGGTAGATTTTTAATGATTTTATTAGAAATTCCATCAATACCTGGTGATTTGTTTGGGTTCAGTTTTTTGATGGTTTTGTGAAAATCAATAATGTTTCGGGGGGGGGGTCGAGTTCTGCTGAAATTTCAGTTGTGAAGAATTTTTGAATAGTGTTGTGTACTGTGGTTTCTGTGTTTACGTTGTGCATATCGTTTAAAGTGAATTGTTGCTCCAAGCTTTGTGCTAAGGTTTCCGCTTTATCAGCGTTTGAATATGCTTTGCCGGCTTGGCCGTTGAGGGCTGAAATCTTTGTGTGTTTTTCCTCATGTTTTTTGCTGTGTTCCAGAGTGAGTTATCATTAGGTTGTAGAGTTGTTAGTTTATCATTGCAATCTTTTTGGATCGCAAGTTTTTTAGTTTTTTTCCGTTTTTCTTTTTAGTTGATTGTATTGTTTCTTGTGAGCTGGATCGCAAGTGGATTGCCATTTTTTCCTAGCTGCATTACGGAGTTTGAAAAGTTTTTTAACTTCGTTGTTAATGTATTGTGTTTCGGGATCAATTGATTTGGAATTTTTATTAAAAGAGTTGATAATTGAATTTGAAAAGTCAGAAATTAAATTTTCTAATTCATGAGTGTTTTTCGCGGTTGAGTTTAGATCTGTATTGTTTAAAATATCTTTTTTGGGTTTTTTCTAGTTTGTTTTGGTTTTATTGTTATTAGTGGGGGTTTTAAAGTTAAAGTAAAAATTTAAAACAACTGGGTTGTGATTTGAACTAAGTTCCGGTACCGACGAGATATCATAAGGAAATAAAATGTTTTTAGTAACTGCGAGGTCGATAAAAGAAGCGGAATAGATGCCGAATCTTGTGGGGGTGGGTGGAGCAAAGATTTCAAGGTTATTTTTACTAGCGAATTCATTTAAGTTTTTACCTCTAGTTGTGTTTTTGTTTGAGCCCCAGCTGATGTGATGTGCGTTGAAGTCTCCGGCGAGTAAACATTGGTTTTCTAATATTAAGATGTTTTTTTAGGTCCAGAATAAAGTCCTTGTTGTCTGAACACGGGGGATTATAAACTGATGCAATTAGGAAAGGTGAATAATTTTCAATGTTGAGAGAAATAATTGTGGCTTCAATTTGATTAAGTTGTGGAGTAGGAATTTCATGATGAGTCAGGGTATTTTTGATTAGAACTACTGTACCACCGCTTGGTTTTATGGGATCTTGATTTTGCCTGTAATTGACGTATGAGGAATAATTGGAAATTTTAATTAATTGAGTAGGTCTCAGGAGGGTCTCTTGAATAAGTATAATATCAGGACTGTGCTTATTTATAAAGTCCCGCAACTCGTAGGTGTGGGCATTAATGCCGTTGGCATTCCAGAACATTTTTCTAAGACTAGGAGTGAAGAAGACTATGGATTTAGAGCGGCTTGCAGAACAGTTTCAATTTGGTTTTATGGAGAATTTGCTTGTTTAAGGTTTCTTAACATTGATAAAAGTTGAGGGGAGTCTTTCAAAAGGTTGCTCAGGGTCACCAGTGACTGGAGTAGTTCTATAATTTCCTGGATTGATATAACGTCTTGCAGCTCCGTGACGGTCTTGATAAGTGGCCCCATCTGTTGGGGAGTAGAGTAGTTTGAAGTTTGAGTTGGTGGTATTGGGATATTTTGATCTTGATTGTTTGCAACTTTTGCATAGGATCTGAAGTCTGTAAAATTGCTATTGAAGTTCGTGGTGGTCTGTCGAGGTTGAGGGGGCTTCATTTTTGGGAAATTTCCACATCCACGCCATGAGGCGACATGTCCATATTGGCCGCAATTGATGCATTTAGGTTGTTCGATTTTTTCTGTAATGGGGCACTCTCTTGTTTTGTGTTCTTTCCCGCACTTTAAGCATCTAGGAGCTCCTCCGCAAGTGGCCGAGCTATGGTGGAAGTCGTTGCAGTTCCAGCACTGGGTAAACCCTGAGCGCTTTTGGAAACTTTCAATCTTTACTTTTAGGTATAATAGGGATTTTATGTCGTATATTTTATTTGCAGTATGATTGCGACTTAACTGAACAAAAAATATAGGGAGGGGTTGTTTCGAGCGCTGCTGTGTTAGTCGAGTAACTTTCTCAACACAAAAACTTCTTTCGTTGAGTTCGTTTTTAATATCATCTATGTTTGTATTTATTGGGAGACCTTTAATTACTACTTTTAAGGGCCGTTCATCTCTGGGGTGATATTGCAGTAATTTGATTATGTTTCTATAATCATTTTCATCTTTTGGGGTTATTCTAATATATCCGTTTGCATGAGAGTTACTAGTGCCTGGGAATTTTCTATTTATCTCTTGAAGAATTAAGTTATACTTATCTATGGTTTGGAGCATAATCGGATGAATAAAAGGTTTATCTTTTTCTTCAGGTAGGGATTCGTATCTGTTTGAAATTTTAATTGGGTCTGGAAGGATTGCCGGTCTAATTATGTTATTTTTGGCAAATGTTTTGGGAGTTTGGATAGTGGGGGTATTTTCTGAGTTTTGAACGTTAGCCGGGGAGGAGTTTGGTCTGGAGGTAATGGGGGAGTTAAGCGTCCGTTTATTTGAAGATTTAGTTTTAACTAACTTGTAAGTATTATGGGTACTGCACCCCTCTAGAGGACTTGAAATAATTTTTAACTCACCCTCAATCTGAGCTGCTTCCTGGATTTTTTCTTGAATTTCTTCCTCGTACTTCATTTGGATTTCTTTGTCCAAATTTCCTGCTTGGAATGAGTTTAAAATATCCATCCTGTTGCTCAGCAATTCAATTTCTTTTTGGATGTTATCTAGGCGAATCGATAAGTTGAATATCTTTTGACACTGCTTTATTTTGTCGTGGATTGAAGGATTATCATGAGTTGAGTCCTGGGCGTCCATATCGCCCTCGTCATCATTATCAGCCATCTCGAAAAAGGCAACCGTCAACGCGGTAACTAACACGAAACGCTGAAAAGTGCACCGCTGAAAAAATCGTTTAGAGCTAAAGCCTGTTAGCATTTTTTTAATGATTTATTTTTCGATTTGATAGTGGAAATATTTAATGATTTAATTGTTGACTCTTATATGATTTTTGTAAATAATATTAGATGAAAGCAAGTCGTTTTTTTGTACCCATATAAGACTGTAAACAAAAGAATTGTTTTGTTTCGCTACTCTATCATTCGATCGGCCTGGAATAAAAATATTACAGCCATCAAACCTCATCATTTCAAAACTCTTTGTAAGATACAAAATTACCGATAAAAGGGAGAATATACCATTAATTTATTTTTACAATCAATGTAAGTAGAGAATCTTTGAAAAGTATAAAAATTCACTCATAATACCTTTTATCTAATAAACGTGAAAAAAATAATTTTATAAAACGTGACCAATTTTAATTGTTTCTTTTATACAGTGAATAAATTTATATTATAAGCGTTTGCGAGCGGCATTTACATATTTCAAACTAATTTTTAACTACTTTACTTAAATGTACTTCTTACTGTGATAAATTAATTAATTTTACGTTTAAAAAGCTACTGTTCTAGCAAAATTAAATTAATTTGTACACTGTGAAAAAGCCATCAGGATTGAACTAAATAATGGAATCGAGAGAGAAAAAATTAGAACGATACAATCATTTTCTTGTTCTCTCTTTTTGTGTTAAGGAATATCGTGCAAAGAAGTTAATAAAAGATAGCTGCAAAATAATGTGAATATAATTGAATTTAGATTGAAAGAGAGTTAAAATTAGAAAAACCGAAAAGCTCTTTTTCACAAAAACAAAATTCAGAGGAAAGTTCTAAGATTTTACTTTTAGTTTTTTTTTGGGGGGGGAGGGGGATTCTTTTCTTGTCCTTTTTATTTATTTGTCGTGCATTTTCCTTTTCTTTTTGTTTTAATTCAACTACTAAAGAAAGCATTTCGAAAAGAATTAAAACACTTATAGAACTCATATGAAATAGGTTTAAAAAAACTTCTTTGCTTGCAATTAAAAGACAGACTAGAAAAATCAAAGATTAAACAAATTAATTGACTCTATTTTAAATATCTAAGATTTCTATAAAAACCGAACAAGTATTTATTTTCTAAAACATTGTACAAAAACAACTATTTCCAGTTACACAATTTTATTAAAAGGGTAAGCAGTTGTAAGTTGGCTTCTGCAGGGATTAAGATTAAAGAATTAAAAAATAAAATTTTGTACAACTCCTCCAAATATAGAAGTATCATTTAGAAAAATGTCTTTCTTACTTTCATCTACGCGCATACAAAGTCTGTCTAGATACGTCTAAATGAAAAATTTGTGGAAAGGTGTTTATTTTAAAATTTAGATGAAAATATTTCTCCTATTCAAATTTCGATATAAACTTTTTTAAATTAAAATCTAGGAACGTTTAAGATATTTCCGAGAGGTAGCAGAATACCGAAAAAGAAAAGAAAATTTTTCATTTGCTACTATCTTCATGAAATTAAACTTTAAAATAGAATTGTATATTTAAATAATGAAGGAGTTTTTAAAAAGTAGATGATGTTTTTTATATGTTTCAAAAAGCTGACATTCATGCAACATTCTTCGATTCTATAGACCGAGATAATAATGTAGCGTTCAGTAATATAGATAATAAGCGTTCAGAGATTTACATCTTGGCCTCACGTTCGGTGGAATCACATCTTTCTTTACTGAGAGGGGAGCATCCATCGTCTAAAGATAACTTTCCAAAAGAAATGAAATTCAATCTACGTACAAGAGACTCATTATAAGGAGCATATTTTACAAACGTGTAGTGTGGAGGTTTGAGAAACTCTTTGAAGGATCTTTTTTTGTGATACAGTGTATCGAATGATGACCGATACATTCAGAACGGTATTATATCTTATCTCATTTGCCTCTGATAATCTTTCTACAGATGAAATCGTAGCTACACCTTTTCAGCATGCGTTAGCAGAAGGGTAAAGGTTCGATATTGAATTCATTGATAGATGACTTGGCTCACAATCACCTGCTGAATGTTCTTTTTATTCTGCTGACTTCTGTTTATGTGACTGCGTAGTATGTTCTGTATTTTACATGTCTTCTACATACACAGCATATTTTTACTCATGAACTCAATAAATGTGTCAGTGTTATCAGTTTGTAATTGAAATCTACAGGCTCAATCGGTAAAAAGCAAATATTTCAGTATTTTTAGAGTGAAGTTGAAGAATGCGAATGCAATGCTTTCAAACATCAATAATATTTTTGATACAATATTTCTATTAATTGTAATTATTTAATAAAAACTAACTAAAATAAAACTTTTCTTTGTGTGCCTAAGTAAGAATTGACTAAAAATATTTTTGCATATTACTTGATTATAATTGATGCTACATATCAGAGTATAATTCAATAAAAGTCTCAATGAAACGGTTGATTTTATTTTTCTCTATTTGGACATAAAATTCAGTTTGCTAGGAGAAAACAATTTCCAAGTTATAAAATTGGTGATATAATTCTTTGCAGGCAATTATATTACAGAAAAAAGAATCAATATTTTTAAAAGAAAAAATTCTTTAGAATTGTCAGTGATGGACTATGACTTAACTATCGGCTTATCTTGGTGTGTAGAAGGGCTCTTTCAATAATTGAATAATTAAAGCTAAGGAATACTAAGACTTTTTTGAATAATTGAAGGCAAGGAATAATTGAAACTTGAAATCTCTCAGGCAATACATGAAGTATAAATGGCAATATTCATCAACATTTTTAATCTCATATATTTTTTGCCTGCTTCCACCATTATTTCATTATTAATATGTATGCCACTTTGACAGAAGATGCGTTTTTAAAATGGTGACGTGCTATGACATCATAGCATCTCAATTTTTTTTTTCATTTCACTACTAAAATGGAATACAACAAAACTTTGTTACCGGCCATCCCTAGTTCCCCTAAATAAAAAAAAATTACTAGTTCAAAGGGACAGCATATCAAGGCAATAAAAGGCGCGTTGAATTTTCGTGTTTAAACTTTTTAAATTGATTTTTGGTTAGGAATAGGAAAACAAATAAAACTTGTATCCTGTTCTTAATACATATATACTAATAATCATTTTTAATATTGTCGAAAAATTCTGTGAAAAAATATCATATTTGTTATATAGTTTTTTTAATAGTGAAATCGGAAAAATAATTTTGTACCTCAAAGTAATTACTGGTTTAAATAACGATAAGTTAAATTAAATACCACATCGCAACTCATAAACATACACATTTTCTCATTCGTTGTCGTGTAAACTAAAGTGGTCTAAGGCACAATATTTCCCCTAAGTACTGACGTTGAGAAAATTTATAAAATTTGAGTTACACTCATGTACATAAATTAAGGATGTCCAGGAAAAGAAAGAGTCAGAAGCAAAACAAATGTTACTTATTTGTAAAGCATAGTTTGGCTTAAACAAAAGGTAAAGAGCAAAAAAATTGCTATATGTTTGAAAACTTTAATAAAAATTGCGATTTTTTGCTTCTTGGAGACAGTTGAAAAAAAATTATTATTAATAAAAACCAATATAACATGGTTATTAAAATAGTTAGTACATATTATGTCAACCAAGTAAAGTACCTTTACGATTTTTGCACATTGAGGACAGGCTTTGTCATCCATAAAGACGAATTCTACCTCCATGGCGTCCCGAAACAAACGTACACGATATTCCAGAATGACGACCCGATAGATTTGGCCTGTCAATTCTGGAATTTTTTCAGAACTTTACAGAATTTTTCCTCTCTAAACAAGTAATCC
>JAOUZG010031395.1:779604-816347 GCA_026289955.1 Argiope argentata
ATGTAGATATAGATATAGATATAGATATAGATATAGATATAGATATAGATATATAGATATATATATATATATAGATATATAGATAGATAGGGGAAATAAAAGAGAGAGAGAAATAGCAAAGAAAAAAATTATATGCTGAAAACCTCTTTACAATCAAGTAGGTGCCCCAACAATGAAAAAAATGTGTTTATTTTTTTAAAAAAAATCTGTTATTTTATAATCCTTTTTTGTTTGATTTTTTAAAAGGTCAAGAAAAAAGAAAAAAAATCCTCTTTGCTTTGTGAGAGTGATTTTTTCAAAAAAAAAAAAAAACACCTTAAGTACATTTTTGGGAGGAGAGGAAGTATTGCTGAATTAAAACAGAACCATTGAGGGCCATTCATATATTCTTCCAGACACAAGAGTAAGAGAGAGACGCAAGCACTTGTTACATATACTCTTCGCATTTACCAAAAAAATTATGTCAATGGAAAAATTAATTAAAATCAAACAATGACAATAAACACTTGTGGGTAAAAGTTTTGCTCAGTTAAAAAAATTAGCAAGATGTAATTTGCCTTGCAGCAAAACAAACAACAAAAAAGAAACGCTTGACACATTTAAACTGACATAAAAAACTATAACAATTTTTAAAATTATCATTTCTTCTGATGATTCGTCCGAGCTATAAGATACGAGAATGAAGTTTAAAGCATTTAAAAATTAAAAATGATCAAAATCTAATTGATTTGTTTCAGCTTAATCAAAAACGTGATGCAGTTTCGTCATTTTAATGTAAGGACCATTTACCAAATGCTATGCCAAATGCTGATATCATGCGCGAGCACATACAAGCAAGCATCGTTCACATCCGTTTAGTTCGTTAGGTTTTTGAATTATTGAGATAGAGAGTTTAAAAAACATATTCACTTTCTTCTTCCTCTAAATTGATTCCTTAGTATTTTTTTGATGTTTGCATACATCAAAGCAGTGGGAGAAGTCTCTTCGAAACTTTTTTGCATTTAAAGGTATTGTCCCAGTGTAAGCCTTGCATGACATTGACATACAGTAGTTACAAAATATTAAACTTTTGCATGATATTAGCATTTTTATTGAATCTATTGTAGAATCCAAGACGGGTATTCTGGAAGTTAATATCATCTGGATATCGAATGTATGTTTTACCCCAACGAATTGAAATAAAAATGTCATACAAAACTACACTTTTGGTCACAAAATCAGTTATCTGATTGTGATTTTGAGAGTACTCGCTGACGGACGGTCAATCCTATGTTGAATTTGACTCAAACTCTGACAATTACCTACACTATAGATGTTAAATTTGCGTACGAAATTTCATTCATCTAGCTCTCTTCCTTTTATGGTTATTTTGAAAACTTGTATTTGAATAGTCACGCAGATATTCCTCTGAATGGTTTTTACTCAAAATTCGACAGAAATCCATATATTTTGTGTACAGACCATATGCCAAATTTCATCCATCTATTCAAAGCAATTCTGAGCTGTCTATATTAGATCAATATTATCATGTCAGAACATGATGTTGTTTTTGGGTGGAGGTTTTTTGGCGTCAACAAAAATCCGTAGTCGAAAAATAAAAAATTAATTATCCGCACATGCATTTCAAAAAATCAAGTTTTAATAACGTATTGCCATTGCATTTACAAAAGCTCTGATTAAAATAATAATTTAATGACTACAGAAAATTAAACCTAGAAAAATGTCATTTTGAGCATGCGGTTATATGAAATGAAGTAAATAGGAAATGTGATATTTTTTTAAACAATAAATGCGAGACAAAGTTTTTTTGGATCGTTTGCAATACTAAAGTGACTCATTCCATGAAGCAATCAAAATGAATAAAAATATAATTTTACTCGCACGAGCACGTGGTGCTTGGCTGTTCAAGAAATGATATTCTGGCATGATACATTGAAATATGCATAGCGGATTTCATTTTAATCTTTTATTTTTTAATGTAGTCTTCAAACTCGAAGAATTCTAAAAAGTGCAGAAATATCGAGTTCAAATTTTAATTTATTATCTCTATTTTCGTATAAAGTGAAAGCAAAAATGTAAAAACTGTACGATGTTCGAGGAACGCTATTCATTCGCCGAACTGAATTTCGAATTGAACTGAATCAGTTCAGTCTCGCCTGATACGTATCAGGGAATTATAGAGACAGATCGAGTTATTAATACTCCAATTTGTTCATTTTATGAATAAAAAGATCGTGGATAAAGAGATTGTAAAAAATTAAAAAACAAAAGAGAGCATTTCTAATCCAAAGAGCATTTCATCTTTGAATATCTTAGGTTTGATTTGTTAACCTTTCCCTTAATTTTACTAATTCACTCTAAAAAGCAGTAACGCATTTTAGAGTAGTATACGCTGTATGCTACATTAATGAGCATTACATACGCTCTCGTAGTATGTAATGCTCATCAATGTAGCATATGTTCAATGCGTTACATTCTTTCATCAATCTCGTAAGTATGAATGGACTAACTAAAGCAAAAAATATTTTATTGTAAAATATGCTGAACCTAAAGAAAGAGTAAAATTTATTTTAATCAGATAATGAACTATATGGAAACGAGATTTTTAAAGAACTAAATTTATTTGGTAAGAATGGTAAAATAACTAAGTATTGTATTCTAAAGTGATATAAAAAGAATTTTTTTTAATGTCATAGTCTGTATGAAGTTATTCGGGAGAGTAATTAAATTTTTTAATTGTTTATTTTCAAACTAATTAATTTTATTAGTTTTTTTCTCCAAATTTTGGATTTAAAAAAAGAAACCTCAAATTATGTAAATTTTGAAATGAAGGCATAGAGCTGGTGTTCTCTTTCCTCTAGGGTATGTCTTCTCATCTTCATCCACTTAACCCTGTCAGGACGGGCTTGTCATTCATGCATCATCTAGAAATGTCTGTCACAGCCGGGTTTACCATCCGTGCATTTCTAGAAATTGAATTCATGGGAAGATGATGCATATGTGCATTTCAAACTGGAATAAATTTCAATCATCAATAAATGGTTCCCCTGTGGTTATTACTCTTGAAATAAATATAGTTTGAGTATTCTGATTTTCAGTTTACTCATATTCAACCTCACTTAGGTATTTCACTCATCAGCATTTACGGGGGAGGGGGGAGTAAGGGTAGTGTAAGTAAACAGACCTTATTTGGATAACTTTCCACTTGATTGAACCACTCGCGTTTCTTCATCATCTTCCTTTTTATCAAATCAGAACATGATGTTGTTTTGGGAATGAGGTTTGTGGCGTCAACAAAAATCCGTAGACGAAAAATGGAAATTTTATTATCTGCACGAACATCACAAAAAATCAGCTTTTAATAATTCCTTGCCATTGCATTTACAAAAGCTATGATTTTAAGAAAAAAATTAATGACTACCGCAAATAAAACCTAGAAAAATGTCATTTCGAGCACACGATTATAGGAAATGAAATAAATAGGAAATGTGATATTTTTTAAAACAATAAATGCGTGAAAAAGTTTTCTGGATCGTTTGCAATATTAAAGAGCAAATCCTTCAATGAAACTATTAAAAGGAATAAAAATATATTTTAACTTGCACGAGCACGTAGTGCTTGGCAGTTCAAGAAATGATGTCCTGACATGATACATTGAAATATGCATAGCAGATTGCATTTTAATCTTCTTTTTTTGGTATTACTGTGTAACTGTAGACTGTTCGATTTTTACTATCAGTTCCGTTGTGTTCTGAGTAGATTTAGAATATATTTCCGGCGCTTCTCGTTTTATTGCGGAAAGCCATGGTTTCAGTTTATTGCGACAAACAGTAACGATTAGTGAGAGGAAGAATATGCTCGAATTATTATTAATGAGCTAATAATCTAAAAAGGTAACAAAGCGGCGATGTTAGGACTGAAACTTAATGTTTTGTGATTTTTTTCAAAATTAGGCTTAATGAAACAAACCCATGTCCTCTGGGATGATTCCTTTCACGTACGCTTCGTTCTGGGTGTGCTTCTAGAAAAGAGGTCTCCCCTCCCAAAAGAGTTACAGAAGATTTGGGATAATGTAGTAAGTGGTAAAACTTTTGAAATCAAAGCAGTTTTCAAGCTTGAAGGATTCAGAACCTGACTTCCGAGTGTAGTGACGTAATGTGTTTTGCACTACACTTTGTGTTCTATAAAATAAAGATGAAGAATAAAACCCTATGAATGTCTTTTTCACCGATGGCGACTAAAATTTGATCAAAATCTACTATTTGGAAAACAAATCACTTCTTATGTATCAAATTACAACTACCAAAATCATTTACCGTTTACATTTCTGGTGTAATTGCATCCACATACACACGAGCAACAAATGATCTCTCCTCCACCTTCCGTTGCCATTTCTTTTTTATCTCTGCTCCCTTTTGCATTTCTGAAAACACATGGACAGAAAAAGTAACAATTTTCCTTTGTCAGATTGCGTCCAACTTTCAATAGAAAGCAAATCTGGTTTATACGGAACATATCTAATTTCGTTCTCATTTATAATGTGTTTTTGAGTCATCAGGTACTATGACAGAAAAACACAATTCCGAAAATAGGAAGTGCTGAGACATAAAAATTCGTCTACATCCCGAGACTGATATTTGTGGTGGCGATTACACCTTTTATATATCTCACACAAATGGCTAAAAAAATGAAATTATTTTATTTCTGATATATATAATTCATACTTATAATTAATTTAACACTAATTGTAGAATTAAATCAGTAGAAACAATTGAATTGGAAAAAACTCATTTTGTAGACATCACTACAAACGATAGTTGGAATAATACCAGATAAAAAAACAATATTAATTATAACAGCAGCAGTATCGAGGAGATATTCAGAAATTTCTATATTATAATTTAATACAACATTCGTTTTAAAGAATGGGAGGTAAAAATGAAAGCTGAAAGTTTTGTGGAAAGATTTCAAAAGAATGGGAAACATTTTATTTGAAATGGAGCTAATAAAGCTCACTTTCGCATTGATTTCTGCTTTATCGATGCATTTCCCCCGAATCGATATTTTAAGGGTGTCAGGCACACTGCCTGATATCTGCCAACAAAGCAAACACACTTTTTGTTTGCCTTTTTTTTCACCCCCTCCTTTTTTTCTTTTCTTTTAAGCGAATGAGAAATAAAATCCCCCCGGAAAAGTTATAGACTCAGTTTTTTCTTCTTTTTTAGGAAATCAATTTACGACTATCAAAAGAGACCCGGACGATCGAAAAAATCAGACCCATTTGCAGCGAGTTGATAAATCGATTAAAACTCTGTTGGTTTATCGATTATCAAACGGAATCTGGTTGCTCCGAAAGCAAAGAATATTTTTTAACTAATAAGAGCATGAGACAATGTTTAGAACTTTATTTTATTTCTCTGTCTCAGACCTTTATTTCTTCTCTATCTAATTTCGAGTGAAGGAACTAAATTCACTGGTTTCAGCTATATTTTTTATTAGATTTGGTGTTGCTATTCCGTTATAGGTTATTATAAATTTTAAATTATGAAACGAGTGATTTTTGGTTCCTTTTTTACAATAAATTTACAATTTGGTACTGCTTTCAATACATCGATTAAGATATTTGAGTGCCAAGTTCAACCATATATTTGTTTATCAATATAAAGTCACAATGTTAAAGTTTTGTCCATTCCTAGTCAACATGATCAGGTAGTTCTTTTGCAATTCCGTAAATGTAATCGTTAATACTGCTTTCTGTATATCAATTAAGATTCTTGATTGCCTAGTTTGACCATATATTTGTTTATTGGTGTAAGGTCACAATGATAAAGTCTGCATGATCAGTTTGTTCTTTTAAAATTTTGTAAATGTAATGCTTGGTACTGCTTTCCGTATATCAATTCATACATATGAGTGCCTATTCCGACCATGTATTCGTTTATCGTTTTAAGGTCACAATGGTCCCTATGGACTGTGACCAGTGCATAATAACTACTATTTCTCAGCAAAATATCCCATGGTCCCTAGGACTAAGAACCAGTCATCGGAATTCTGTTCATTGATCTGGAAACAACAACATTTTTATATCTCCGAAACAGTAATAGCCTACTTACTTATTCCACAGAAAAAATGTTTAGATACAAATTCCTTACGGATTACATACGAATATTTTTCGATGTTACCTTCATAGAGTTTGAATAATTTAAATCAAAATTCATGAATGCATTTAGAAACAGTAATAGCCTGCTTACTTATTCCATAGAAAAAAATATTTAGATACAAATTCCTTACGGATTACATATGAATATCATTCGATGTTGCCTTCATAGAGTTTGGTCATTTAAATCAAAATTCATGAATGCACTTAGTTTAATATATTGTTCGAAACAATCTATACAATCTATAATATATCTTTGAAACAATCTGAAGGATCTAGTTTATAGAACATTACTCACTTTATAATTTATATATCATTACCATCGAGGCCATTTTGCAGAAAGAAAACTGTCTTCTCCAAATGAAGTTCTTGAAGCAGTAGCAAAAATTCATACACTTGGGTATGAAGAAAGCAAACTTTGATTGGACGGGCCTTTTTACAACAACTGGAATACGAGGTCAGTAAACACGGGAGCTATGCGACCCTGTATGGAATGAATTTGTCCCAGACATTAAAGGGACAACCTATTTAAAAGCCTCTTGGTATCTCCTTGAGGATTGTTGCTGACGAAGTCTCCGTGTCTGGAGCCGCTTATCCTTACCGCAAAGTATTCAGCTTGGATTTCTTTCAAGAATTCGACTTTGATGAGAATCTGAATAAGAGGGTGATAAAAGACGAGGAATCTCATGGTGTATCTCAAGGTCACTTACGTCATCACAGAGGAACGTTTTCCACAAAGACAGACACGCTCCTTAAAGGATTTTGTGTTGAGAGCTAGGAAAGTTCTCAATCAGTGTCGAGAAGAAGCCGAGAATGAATGGAAAATTTCCCGTAAAAGCTTTGGTGACGATGGAAAAGAATTCCTGGCTTTCAAACGGACTTCAGAAAGCCCTGGTGAAGCGTCTTGATATTTGGTTAGTTCGATGGCGTAAGCTGAAAGTGGGTGATCGTACATCTTGGTTAGAATTCGTTCATGAGAATTTTGTTACTGTACGGTGTTTTGCTTCTAGGCGCGCCTTTCATTTTAAGAAGTGGGTTCATATCTAGATGTAAAATACGAAATGAAGCAGATGAAGGCCCCATGCGGCGTGAGAGTTCAGAAGGATCTCCAACAAGGAGAGAAACGTTAAAAATCTGCAATGCCGCTTACTAATGTTATAAATGTTAAAAATCTGTAAATTGATACCGGAATATCAGAAAAGAATTCCGCTTTTACTGAAAATCTATATCGTTTCTTAAAATTTTAATTAAATTATAAAATACAAAGTTCTGAGAGTTGAAGACGATAAATAATTGAAATGAATTCAAATTTGGTCAAATTTAAATTTGATGATAATCTGTTTTACCACTTCCATGTCTTATGATCTCGTCGTTTAGAATGTCGCTTTTTAAATGCTCCAGAAAAAAAATTGCGAACTTCCTTCCCTCTCATCTAGACTATCGTTATAATTCATTTTCCTTTTCAAGAAAAAAAAGCCGAGTTGTAACTGTTCTGCTCACTCGGTATTCACCGGAAGAAGATTGGACGTTATCTCAAAAACCGGAGTTGAGAAGATTTACCCAAGATTACGTGGCACGCTGGGGAATTTAAACAACGGGTGAAAGAGGGACACAGGGTCGAGAAAAGAAGTGAAGTGGGCGGAAGGAAGTCAGGCTGAGATTTGGAAACAGGCCAAAAGGTTCCGGTGATTCGCCACCCCTTCTCCCACTCCCACTCGCTACCTCCAGTTTCGCGGGGCAGATTTTCTTTTAACGGATTCGTGCATTCTCAGTTTGGAAAAGACCGGCAGCTCTTTCAAATCGTCGTAAAATCAAAGGCCTGCTGAAATGTTTGCTTGGTTAGAAAAATAATTTCCGAAGGGTCCAGCCGTTTCTCGAGTTTGGGAGGAAGTTTGATTGGGTAAAGATCCCCTTCGAAAATAATGCATCACTCTCAAAGGATTATTTCTTTAAGTGCTTTTTTTGTTAACATTTTCCTTTTTGTTATTTAAATTAGAAAATAAATTCAGCCCTTATCAAGGAAAATGTAGTAAGTGCGTGCGTGCGTGCGTGCGTGCGTGTGTATGCGCGCGTGTGTGTGTTCGTGCGCGTGTGTGTGCGTGTGTGTGACGCATACCAGATGCTCTATACCTGTTTAATTTTACATTTATATATTAATCTTTCTTGATGCATTTTTGATTTGTTGCCCTACTTGACAATAAAGTTATTTTTATATAAATTTATAAGAAAAAAAATTAAAGAACTCGTGCTTACGTAAACAGATATTAGAAAATGATCTTTACAAGGCCATGTCCGAATAAAATATATTGTAACGAAACTTTTTCTATCTTTGCACGGTCTGAATAGCTCAATGGCAAAATTATATGAAACTGAAAGCAACAGCCTGTATCTGACGGTAAGCAATTTGCCTAGGGGTTATTAATTTACTTTCTGCTATTTCTATTTTCTCCTAGAATATTCTTATAATTTCTGTATCTTTCTAAATCTGGCAGATTCGAGTCATTTCGTTTTGAGGATAAAACCAGATGTTAGGCTTAGTACCTTGAATGAAGTCTGAAGTTGAGATTAGCGAGCGTGACTTTTGATTTTAGTTAACAAGGTGTTTATCTGCGCTAAATTCATCAAGTCAACAATATTTAAAAGAAACGATTCTTTCCTTTATAACCCGCGTTTGTAATCCGTATATTTAACATCGCGTAAAGTAGTCGTTGTTTATCCGGGCTTTTCTTATTGTTTCGATTGATATTTTCTTTTTTGTAATCTAGATTTCCGATGACAGTTTTGGGAAATAAGGATTCAAAGAAAATGATTTTTACTCTATATCAAAATCAGGAAACTTATTTGCACAATGATGACAATCTAGTTGCTTTTGATTTAATTCCAATTACCATAATACTTTAGAAAATTAACATTTAAACCTACAATGCATGAGGATTTTACATCAATCAGAAGAAAAATAAAATATTTTTCTTAATGTAACAATGTGCATTAATAAAAAATTACTTTAAAAACTATCTATACGGTTTATTATGATTTTTTTGACAAAAAAAACTAAATTGTGCCAATTGGTTACAACATGCAGTAACTTTTGTTTCGGGCTTATTAATTAAATTTTCAAATGTTGCTTTGATTTTTTTCTGAGCATTAATAACTTAGATTTATTATATATTACTATTATACATTTATTCTTTTATATAATACAATAAGATGTATTAAAACCATCAAAATATAAGTATAGTATTAACATATTCTCTTAATATTATTGAAATTGTTAGTTTAGAATGAAAATATAAGTTCGAAATTTAAATAAGAACAGATAATTTTAATGATGCATAAATTAAAACAATGCTTTAAGTAATGCAGTTTTACATAGAGATTAAAGAACATGCGCTTTTGGTATATCAATTTTAAGTGATAATTTTTAAGACAATTATTCTTTCTCAAGCATATAGGAATAATACATTTTATGCATTTGATTCTAGTAAATGTTTTGCTAGGCGATATTTTACAACGCAGTTTGTTTTCAATATTCTCCGGCCAATTGTCAATTTTATCCGACTGAAAAGTTCTGATACGTTTCCTGCAACAGTAAACTCCCTCCACCACCACTTTTTTTCATGTCGGTTCTTTCTACCCTTTATTTTGTTGATAGAGTTGAGCCTTAGAACACAAGAATTCAAGCAAATTTCATCTAAATTGTACAACACCTATTCTTTGTAATTTGTTCAGTAACACATTTGTACAATAACCAAAAATTTATGACAGCAAGATCAACTAAGTGATAAAAGATACAAAAATGCCAATCAAGCTAAGAGATATGCTTTTGTTTGTATTTATATGATGTTACAAAATGGTTATTAATGAACATCATGCACTCTGTATTTAACTACGAAATAAAAGAAACCCAAATGCAGTAAAAATATATAAACCAAGTAATATAAAAAAAATAAGTCAATTCCTACTTAAGTCAACAAAGAAATTTTTATTTCAGTTACTTTTTATTAAATAATTACAATTGGTTTAAAAAAATTGTCAAAAAATATACTTGACTAAAACAAAATAGAGTTCGTATCCGTAAAATAAATCAGAACACTGATTTATTTTCAATCACCGACACACGGTGAGTCTTTGGCTAGTGGATTCGAACTCACAGCCCAAGGGACGTGAATGCAATATATTACCAACCAGGTTATCCCGGCCTAATTATTGCTTTATTATAAATAGTTGATCAAAAAATTATACTAGCGTTGAATTTTTAACGCCAATTGAGTAAACGGGAAATTCGGGAATTTTCTACGCCAGTTGGGGTAACACAATACAGATAAGTACTTTTTTATTTTCTTTATTCTATATTATTTTAATTCGAATGACCTTTAAAATGAATCGAAAAAATTGATTCATTAATAATGTTTAATTTTAAATGCATCAAGCATTAAGGAAATAAACAGAAGAGTGAAATAATCGGCCGAAAACATATTAAACTTAACCTCATAAGTGTGGGGGGAACTGAATTCGTTACTTATTTGGCAGCGAGGAAATGAAGATTTTTGGTGGGAAAGTTAGTTTTTAATTAATTAATAAAAATTAATTAATTAATATTTGAAAACTGTATTAGCATCAAATGTCATCTACAAGACGTTAAAAAAATTACTTGAAGAACTTGAGTGGATAAATAAAATGTATTTTTGCAGCTTTAGATGCATCATTTAAAATAGAATTGCTATTGTTATTTACTGGCGAATTTAAAAGTTTATCAATTAAAAATAAAAAAAGCATTTTATGGAATGATCCTTGATACAAAAAAATAACCTTTAAGATTATTTATTAAATATAACAATTATGACAGAGAAATACATAAAGATCAGGTTTAGCGATATATTTTTCTAACTGCATTTATATACTCAAAAAACTAAATAACGACTATTTGCATTATTTAAAATGCTTTTTTGTATCAGGGGTACCTTCCACAAACGGTTTAGGAATGAACTATAACATGACAATCTGATTAAAGATCTTATAATATAATTCTTGGGAAGGCCCACGATCAAGAAAACAGTGCAAAATCATCTTTCTTTAATAGATGCAAAATTGTCTTGCAGATTTTACATAGCAAATTTCTTTGCAATGCAGACAGACAAACAGAAAGCCTCTTTATTCTCTAATACTTAATAGTCCTGTCATGTACATAATATTAGATGGTGAGATATACAAACAATGTCAGAAATGATTCTACGAGTGAAGATCAGGTACGTTTAAATAGATCTAAGTCTCAGAGCCTTCTGTATAAAAAGTTATTTGCGCTTTCAGTAAACTCGGTAAATACTATCAAACAATCAGTTATAATTTTTCTAAAGTTAACAGAGTTTAATTTACGTTAAGTAATTATTATATCCGCAAATTAATTAAGCGTGCACTTTGCGGTCAAATATATCAAACAAATATGTAATCAAAATAACCTTTATTGTTACGTTGATAAAGTCAAGAACCCAATCCCCTCAAGGCCAATTGGGGATTCCAAAATAAGAATAATTTTTTAATGAATTCCAGTATTATTTCAACTCATTTATTTTATATATGTTCTAGAAATAAATGTTTTAGAAATTGGGTGTATCATCATATAGAAAAAAATCACAGTTATTAACAAATTTTTACACAGATTTCAGCAAAAAAAAAATCTGCAAAAGAACAAAGATTTATTTTCAAACAAAAACTTTTTTTTACTCGTGGCTTTGTTATAATAAAAGGAGACCCATTTTACAATCCTTGATTTAAATCTTATTTTAAACTCCATTAGCTTGTTTCTGAATTCTTCCCAGAAAACAGGTCCGCTCCGAAACTCACCAAAACAGTTAAATTAGTCCGTTCTTGCTAAATTAAATGAAGGTAAATGCAAAACGAACCGTCCCACTTAAAGTACAGACTGCAGTGCTCAAAAGAGTTCCTTCGAAAAAAAAAAGGTTTTCTTCCTCATTCCCCTCTTCTACTTCGCTTCGAGATTATTTTTTTTTCGTTCCATCGGTAGCAGGAAACCATTAAGCTCGGGTCGTGATCAAAAAGGAATGTAAAACATGATAAACTAATTTAATTTAGATTCACGAAGAATTTGGACATAAAAAGTAAGCAGGCCGTCTTTATTGTAGTACCGAATTTTTTGAAGATTGCTCAGGTTTTTAACTTTTTTTCCCCTTCTGTTGTAACAATTTTTTTCCTTGATTACTTTTTTTTAAATTAAAATTTCTTTTTTTTTTCACACTAGATATGCTCTTTCTACAGATGTACGTAATATTCTACGAAAATTTCATATTTTATTTCTTTCCAGTAAAAACTTCTAGCTTGTCGCAAGCTATAAAACAGGTTAAAATGTTTTAAAATTTTCACAATTTTAACTGTAAAATAAATATTCAAATAAACTTAACAATTATTTCCAATTGCATTGTGGCGCTAGCCTTATAAGCCAGACAGCATCTACGATACTGAAGTCGACTTTTGGTGTAGTGGCTATGTTGCGCGGCTAAGGGCCCTAGCGTCGCATGTTCGTACCGCGACCTTCACTCGCGACAGCATGAAATATAATTAATGAATAGAAGCTATTGTTAGTCGATTTCGGCGTGCAATATTTTTAATCTCACTGTTTTTGTATTATTTGTTCCTTGGAATTCTTCCTCTGCATTATCACGAGAACGTGACGGATAATTTTATCAACTAAATCGTTTTGTCATTCCAAGTCGAAATACTGTAATGACCACCTCCGTCTATCGGAATCATAAGACGAACTCACTTCCCTATTTAATTTGATATTACGAGGGAAGAGAAAGGTTGTTTAGAATGAGAGATTGACAGACATGATAACTTCTAAATTTCATGCTGATAGTATATTAATATTTAAACTTTTCAAATAAGTGTCTGTTGATATGTTCCCTAAAAATATCTAGACTATTGGCCGTTTGATCTGCAGTATAGCAACTGTTTGAGTTGTGATGATGAGGCATAGCTCCAGAACAGCTTGAACACTGAGCAGGAGAATTTGAACTTGAATCAGTGAAATTTGAGCTGTAGTAGAGCTGGAACATTATGCGGGAGAACTTGAGCTGCAGGAGATCTTGATGAGTGCGCGAGAGAAGTTGACCTGCAAGAGAGCTTGAATAGTGTGCAGAACTGCATAGTGTGTGAGCTGCAGAAGAACTTCAAATGTAAGCAAGAAAACTTGAGCTGCAGGAGAGCTTGAATTGGGCTCAGGGGAACTTGAGCTACATGAGAGCTTGAGCTCTTAGAATTTCATTCTCAGTTCCTACATTTGCTTCTTAAAGTTGCCATTTCGAAGGAGAAAGAGCATGTTTAGTCAAATGGCAACACTATATTTTGTAGGGTTAATTAAAGTTACAATAAACACAAAACTGAAAATATATCACGTAGTCTACCAACAGAAGTTCTCAGTTTGAAACATGGACAATTTTATTCGTTGAAAACTATAACTTTATTTTGTTTAAAATATTATTGAGTGATATTTTACGATATTGGATTAATAATAACCTGCAAATTGAATAGAAATTCAAAATTTTGTATTTAGTTTTAGCATCACTTATTGATTCAAATATAATTATTTTAGTCGTTCAAATCTTCTTTGAATTTAAATATATGTCTACTTTTAAAGCTTTAGAAAAATTACATTTCAATATTTTTAAAGTGTAGTTGAAGAATGCTAGTTCTTGCTGAAATCAATATTTTTTGATAAATTATTTATATTAATCCATTAATATAAATAATTTATTGAAATTGATTAATTCATTCAATATTAATACATTAATCATTAATTCAATTACTACTATTAATTCATACTCACCCTGTATGTATATATTGTTCAAATTTTCAATCGTTAATAAAAAAAATTTTTATTCATTCTCTCAAATTCAAGCACACTTTTTTAACTTGTAGTGAATAACACGATGTTAACGCAGTTTTTTCAAAAATTAATTGATTAAAAATAAAATCATGGAAGTTTGTAACATTTTATCTATATGAACAGTTTGGTTTTGATCCGACAGATGGCGCCACAAAAATTCTACTCATTTTTTCAATACTTATTATTAATTGTTAAGTAGGAATAGACTTGCATTTTTTGTATTTCTTGTTTTCTGTAGATATTTGACTGTGCATTCCACTCCAAATATACTATTATAATTCAACTCAATTTATCTCATGTTTCTCTCAATAAAGTCTTTTTCATGCTTTAATATCTTGTCTTCCCTTGCAGACCTACATCGGGAACGTGGTGGTTTCGGTGAATCCTTACAAGAAATTGGCTCTGTACACGACGGAAGTCATCCACGCCTACCAACGCTACTCCATGTATGAGCTACCTCCACACATGTAAGTAGCCTTACTCATTTTTCAATATTTGGAGCCAACACACATGCTTAAAAAGTTATAGCACGACTCAAAGAGAACCCTCAGTAAATTTTTAACAGTAATTAGTGATTACCTTACAAACAGTAGAAGTATTATAATGAAATATTTTCTATCAAAGCTATACTATCTTACGGTATTTTTCCATAACGCATTGCGATCAGTTGCTATTAGCACAAAATTCTGTTGAGTCATTATTATGTGACCAAATACTCCAACAATAAACTTATTATCACATTCCATATGGAAAAGATTCGAGAATATCATAACTTCTCATCGTTCGACTTTCATGTGGTCTTGTGAAAATGTGATAGTTTGAAAGAATTTTTTTTTATCCCGGAAAATCTGTAAAGGTTTTTTGTTCACTTTTAGAGTAATTTCATTCTCATTACTATGCTATTATCACATTTGAAGTACTGAAGAACATGCACAGGCGTAGTGCGTCTTCCCCTTGATCTGAGTATCCTGGGTTCGAGTCCGGGCTCGAGCACAATCGTTCTTCATTTGTTTTATATGTTAGATATGTGAAATTTAATACGTAACATTATTCTAAATTCTCTAAACAATAAATTACTTAGTGTAAATACACCATTTTCGGCATTTTTGTAACAACTATTTTTTCTGAGAAAAATGAGAAAATGGATAAATAATTATGAAAATAAATGATAAATAGAAATTATCATAAATTATAATTTATGTTATATTTTCTTTAAACTGGGATATTTCATATCGTTTTAAGGAAATGGATATTTAATTTCTCTTGTAAAATCTCCACTTAAATAGTAATAGATATGGGACAAAGGTACTTGTCACTGTCTACCAAATGGTAGTCAATATGAACTATTATTAGTAATTTTTTATGTGATTCACTTCAAGTTTTTAACTTATCACTTCAAAATCTCTGCATTTTTTATGGGGTAAAACCTCATCGTGCTTAGTTAAAATAAAAACTTGATTGCTGTTAGAAAATTTTAAAAAATGCTAATAATAAACTATGTATTTCTTACTTATTGCTTTTTGTTAACTATGCCTCCAAGTTCGCAACTAACAATTCGAATAACATATATAATAATATCATCCAAGACAATCACTATCGGTACTTTTAAGAAATTATACTCCATTTTAAACATGCTGTGATATAGAAAGACTTATAAATATATTTAATTGTCTGCTATTTATCGTCTAGCAAAAGGGTAAAACTGTGTCATTCGTAGTTTCATGATTTTGATTGTCATTTTATGAGATCCAGTTTCTATTTCTTAATCCACCGCTAGCAAGAATTCTGGCTATTACAGTTGATTCTCGATGAACACTTTACCTCAAACAAGTGATATAAAAAATTGACTTTATACCTATTTAGGTTAACAAAGAATAATTTTATTTCAGTTACTTTTATTAAATAATTACAATGAATATAAATAATTGATCGAAAAATGATAGATTTTCGCAAGAATCAACTAGTCTTCTTCCCTTTCACGCGAAAAATATTGAAATCCTCGCATTTTGCCAATTGAGCTACTGCCTGTATATTCCTATTTTCATTACAAACTGCTAAAACTCTATTTAAAGTATTTAAAATTAATTAAATTTAATGAATGAAAAAACTGTATTAAAATCGAGTGTCGTCCACTACAAGTTTTAGAAGATGCATTTGAACTTGAGTGAATTAATAATAAGTATTTTATAAAAAATTGAAAATTTGAACAATATTTATAAATAAATAAATATAGAGAGAAAGTAAACTAATAATAGGAATAGAAAAAAAAATGTTTGCAAAATATCCATATTTGCTTCAATTTTAATTCCTAGAGGACTAATTTTATTATATAAACTACGCGTAAAAAGTTTACAAATTAAATATAATTCTATATTAAATTTGGAGAAGTACTGATAGAATTATTATTTATTTCATGAAAAAAGCAAAAAAAAACATGAATTACAATTTTAATTTGCTTATTTATAGAAAAAGATTCATACTGCTGAAAAAGACGAATTAATCTTTTAAAAAATATTGGAAATGCAGTAAAAGTATAAATAATAGAAATTCGCAGTAACAACATGTCCACACATACTTTCGTTAATTGATTGTAAAGAAATTCTTAAATGATATTTAACCAACCAAACTTCAAAAAATGTCTCTAAAAAAATTAAGTGAATTCTTTCTCTGAATTACCGGGGCTTGGTAAAATATCATTTGGCCCCATCTACAGGGGCAAATTCCAATTTAATCTGCTTCATATTTTTGAAGTATTGCATATTTTAAGAGAAAGAGTATATCTCGTCTCAGCAGCTTTCGAGTCAAAGTATTTCTGCGAGATTTAATTTTATGCAGTTTTCAGCATTTCATATTTCGATTCACTTTTATTTTTGAATATGGATACTTCGTCATCACATTTCCACCACTCGTTCTGATACTATGCAAATTTAAAGATACTACTTTACTCGGTCAAGTGAAATGTATAATTAAGAAGATTATTTCTATATAATTCGAGACAGAATTTCTTCAAAAACGTGAGGATATTTTTGGTAATACAAAGATTCCCAGTCAGAAAATATGAAGAGTCAGAAAATATGACTAGTCAAAATATATAAATCTATTATGAAATTATTTTAGAAAATTCATTTATTGGAATTGTAAGAAATTGGAGAATAAATGTAAACAATAAAATATTCTTTCATGAATTCCAAAGTAACGATTTTCAAATATCCACGAGTGTTATACTGGATGATTATAAAATAACTATCCCGATATAGGAGACCATAACAATCATACAATAAAAGGAATGAAATTTTGGTTCTAGGCATTGTGAGATTAATTCTCAAGATCACATGAAAATCAGCACTTAACTTCTAATAATTAAGGTTAAAGTGAAAAAAATTCAAAATTTTCAAATGGCAACATCAACATTTTAAAATTAGAATGTATTTCCCATAGAAAAAACAATAAACAGCTTTGTAACGTCACTTGTGGTACGAAAATCATTAGACTAAACAGAAAATGTAAACACTTAATAAAGGTAGAGACGCAATGGAAAATAAAACATCGAATTGTGTTTGTATATTGTATTGTGCACTTGATCTGCTTCAATTACGATGATACTTGTGGCAGATGGTGACTAGCATCGAAGGAAAACTAGAAATGATGAAAGGAATTTGTTGATTTTTGCGTCTAAAGTAAACACAACGCAGTCGTTTTTTCTTTCCTTATTAGTCTTTTCAACACTGGTGACTTTCGTGCTACAGATACCTTTACAAAACTGTTTATTTTTATTTTTCTATGGAGAATTTGTTCCAATAAAATGTTTATGTCACTATTTGAAAATTTTGAAACTACAACTCTATAATCACACTGTTAGAGGTTGCATGCTGTTTTTCATGTGATTCTTTATAGCATACATCAAAATAACTTGAGCCAAGATTTTATACATTTTCTGTTAACAGTCTCATAGTTCTTTAATAATCACAAAAGGCAATGGTTTCCTGTAAAAGGAAATATAGCTCATCTCGAACTAGTCTATGGATAGGAGTTAGTATGTAAGAAACATACCGTAATACCGAGAGCGTCTGGAATTTCAATGATTTAGTATTAATTGCGAGATATGCTCATTAGTCAGTGTAAGAATTTTTTTTATTTATCTGTAATGCCCTGTACAAATATCTGTATTTCTACTTCTGATGCTGTGAGATGTAAAATCTTAATGTCTGTATTTTTATGTAAATTTAGAATACGACTTTAAAAAACATTGTGTCTGAAAGAAATGTAACATAAATTTTGATGAAGCAAGCATTTTACGGCTTTGGAAAATTCACAAAATCATATTGCTGCAAGTGTTCTTAGATCTTTGCTAAAAGTATATAAATATCGTATTAATAAAAGGATAGAATATGGAATTTTATTGCATGTTTGTATTAAAAATGTAAGCATTGAAAATATGTAATCTTCGGTGATTTTTGAACTTTTATTAGAAAACCATACTGTAACAAAAACCTATTACAGCGGATAACAAATTCGATTTCTAACTACGTTCTATAGAAAATATATAGATTTTTCCACGTCTTTTTTTCTACAAAAGTACTTCTAGAACACACATTTGAATTAAAAATCATAACAGATTAGAATAGGTGAAAAAAAAGAGGGGAAGGGGGTTACTTTAAATCGAACTCCTGCCTATCAAGAAGGTCTGGTCATTTTCATATCCCCAAATGCATGCAGTGGAACAACATTTCTTTGAATAAAAATTGTTTATAAAAACATTATATTGTTTCGAATGATCCTCCACGAAATCGGTAAAATTAATGATTTCACTTGTAGTGAGTAGATGGAGACGCACAGTCAACAGGTCTCGATAGAGATCGACGCAACACAACGATGATAGCAAACGACGACTTTCTTAACATCAATTAACGAATACGCAGACAACCAATTCACTGCCTAAATGTTCACAATCAGTACACAACAGCACTTCTCTGAAACAGCAGTGTGTAAGTAACACATCTCAGTAACGATTATCTGCTGGAAGTTCTCAGGGAGGGACCTCGTTCAACGATTCACCAGCCTCCAATTCTGTCTTTTACAGTTCGTAAGACACGGCAGATAATGATCTGAAACATTCAAGATAATTATTAAATCTACCGCCAAAAAACTGGAAGATTCCAATATTACCTATTTTGTCGCCAAACCTGAGTCACATTCGTCGCCAAACCTTAAAATTACTCATCCGGCCTGCGATCAGCATACGAAAGAGGTGATTGTTGAACGGTCTTTCCAGTCACTGAATTAACTAAACTGGAAAGCAACATTGCAGTTTAACAACAATGTGCACCTTACAGAATGACCCCCAATTATATGTGGAGACTACTTTTCTGCTATTTTCTCACCTGTTCTTCTCTCGTGTCTTTAAAACAAATGTACTGACACCCCCTCCCCCCTTGTTCTCTCCCCACAGCTACGCCGCTGCGGACGCCAGCTTCCGATCCATGAAGGACCGCAACCTCGATCAGAGCGTCATCATCACTGGCGAGAGCGGAGCGGGGAAAACAGGTGAGTCCTCTTCTTAATTCCACCTGCTCATCAATCAGATCATTTTGCTCATCAATTAGAATTTTCAACACAAGATGTGTAAATTAGTCATCTAGCATCTAATTTTTTAATGTGTAATTAGTCATCACGATATTTTGAAGATCATTGATGTGAAGAGAAATAAACGTAGGTAAGATTTTATTAAATTACTCGCTTAATGTGAATTCTTCACATTGATTTACTGGAATTTGAAGATGGAATTTGATCCCATTAGTCTCGGTAAATGAAATCTATTTTAAAAGAAGTTAAATCATTATATCTCCAAAATAAGAACTTCTAAAAATGAATAGCTTAAGGCTACCAAGGACCTTTAAAAGGACTTTTTGCAATTTTCGCCTTAACTATTTGAAATAAAGAGTAACACTAAAGGACATGAGACACATAATTTTAAAACATTGTATTAACTTCTTTATGAGTTAGGGGGTTAATATAATATAAAGATAAATAACGCTAATGAAAAATGCTCCAGGCAATCCAGATTTGTTCGAAAGCGCTCCTAATTTTTATTATTACTCTCTCTCTCGCCCTTTTGAAACAAAAGTTGGGATTAATATTGAAATTTGGGCACGAAATATCAAAATTAACCAATGTAATAACTCAAGACTACTGATTTTTTTTAAAAAAAACTTTAAGTAGTTTTGTAAAAGTCATTTTAAAGATCCTTGGTCATCTTAACAGAGTTGCTGCATATCATCGTGCATAGTGAAAATATTGCCTGGAACAAATTAAATTCATAGGGAAATGTAAACCTCATCAGCCAATACGCATACAAATCGTGTAATAAATACATTCGTATTTCTTATCCACTTTCTTCAGGTACCTTTCCGTTAGCCAGGCGGCAGCAAAAAATATCCCAAAGAAATCTGGAGGAATTCCATACTATTTGGCGATTTTCACTTTAAAATCATTGTAAGAAATTTGGTAAAATTCTACATTATTTGGCGAATTTTCGCTGGCTCCCGGCTAAAGAAAAAGTACCTTTTCTTCTTCACCCTCACTCAACTCATTTAGTCTTTGTTATTATTGTTTAACATGAATTTTATTATTACTATAACTAATGCGCCTTCCATAATGACACTAAGTGACAGGAAGTAATAAGAAAGGTAGTTCAGTTCGCAGTTGCTTGAAAATGAAGAATCAGACTCACAAAATCATGATCTAGAGAGCAGAACTATGCTAAGTAATAGAATAAATGACAAATTTAAGGAATCTTTTAGTAACAAAAAAATTCTTACCCTGATTTTGCAAGGAAGTATTAAGTTAAAGTATCGAACTATATAAAATCAAACAATATTTAGGAGAATTAATTCAATATCATGTTGACAACTTCATATATGAAGGAAAATAAGAGTTTTTAATTTTAAAAAAATCCCTTATTTTTTATTCATATATGCTCTATGCGAAATATAAGGCAATGAATACATCTGAATTTCAGAATAGTAGAATTATTTTTGTCCAAATATATTCACAATTATGAATAAATTTTAAATTGCTTCTCTGAGATATTTGATTACATAAGATAAAATTAAACGAATCATTGTTATTTAATTATATATCGGGTTAAAAGCTGATACATGAGCAAATTTAAATTTTGACATAAATCAGTTTTTACCAAAGCCCAATAGATAGTTTCTTATCCCTAGAAATAGATACTCAGCTCAAGTTAGAAAAACGCTTTAAATGTCAATAAGAATTATATTTTATATATATTTTTAATAATATTTTGTATTTTTCTCTCATCTTATTTGGCAAAAATTTGACTTTTTTAAAGATACGTTAAAAGGAATGTTTTGTTCTATGATTAAAATTGGTCAATTTAATAAAATAATTTTTTAATAAATAGGAGCCGTATATAAATTTTTTTAAAGAAAAAAATTGAAAAAAGTGAAATATTTTGGTGAAATTAAATATATCTCTGTAATTTTTATTAGCATATATTTTGTAGGAAAGTATAAAAGGGACAATCTGTATGTATATTAATAACGTAGTTACAATATAGTTTGTTCGTTAAAAAAAAACAGCAGGGAAAACTAACTCATTTCTATACAAAATAAAGTAGTGCTTAATAAAAAAATTGTAGTCAGTAATTCTAAAGATGTAAAATACAAGTCTTTTAACCGTAATATTTGTTCGAAATAATGCAAATAATTGATGTAACTGATTTACATGCCACAAAAATAGTGTTTATTAAATCTTCTTGACATTTGAATTCCCTTTTACATACTTTAAATATCCCTTAAAAGAGTAGGCTTATGGCGTCTACACACAAGGACCTAGTATCATGAGTAATGGATGTTATTTCGAAAGATGCTGGAGAGTAAAGCATATGCTGTCAAAGGATTTATGAACTGGAGTTTCATCATGCAAAAATCACGTTCTTGATGGAGTCTAAATCGAATCAGACTTCTACAAACTATCGGATGAAAGTTCAATTAAAATTGTCGCATATTTAATGGCAGCGTGTGAGTTTTTTTTCTGTGTAATTCCCAGGGATAATATACTGCATATCTCAAATGGGTATTGAAAATGTAGAATCCGAAAACAGTAACGCATCAAGAAATAATCCTTCGAAAACTATCTAAAGTTCCACTTTTGTAAAAACAATGCTTGTGTATAAGCAATCCAAATTGGTATAAAGATAGGTTTTTTGACGGCTTTTGAAAGCCTGCATGCTGGTAAAACCGATTCTTTAATTCATTCAGACATACTCCAAACAAAATTAAAGAAATATATCGGTAACCACTTAATATACTTTTGTATGGATTAAGAATATAAAAGAAATTTAAAACCTTAGTCATATGTTAAAACAGAAAATTGCTGTTGACGATTAGCCTTTTGTGAGAATAGATTCAAAAATTACTTTTTTGTAGGTTATTGTTTTTTCTCTATTAAATAAACACTTGTCTCACCAGATTGTTTTTCTCAGAAAAGAAAGACGTCTTTATCTATGTTGCGGTTCAAATGTAACATTATGGTCGTTGACCGTGCCATTGTTCATGTAATCATAGCTATTCCTATATGATTTAAAAATACTGAGTTCAAGACAGACTATTTGTACACAAGCAAGACGCTTTGAAAAGTAAGTCAAAAGGCCAATATCTACGTGATATTGCTTCATCCTCCGTATTCCGTTTTGAGAAAATACAGATTCTGTAGCATATAATAGCTCTACCATTCTGTAATCATATTCCTGTGAAGAATGCCGAAAATTTTGAAATGGAAAGTTTTTATTCTTCTTCCTCCACATTCAAATACTCTGAAATATACTTGTATCCTAAAATTTCAATTTTTCAAGCTCATAAACTTTTCCTTTTGATATTTTTATGGAAGAAAGGAAATATTAAAAAATTCAAAGTATTTCCAAATATAAGCGTTCATACAGTTAAAAAAACAGCATTTTAAATTCTATTAAAATGCATAAAAAAAGAAATATCAAATTTTTGATTTAATTTTAAAATTATATTTCTCATGGCATTTATTTTTATTGCAGAGAATTGTTTTACAAATCTTTCTTGGCACATCATATATCTTTAATATGAAAGCATGAAATGTTATTAAGAATGAAACGAGAAAAACCATGCCCAGATTGAAACTCAGTAATGACAAACAATGAAGTATTTCTTTTATTTCCATCATATTTCAGAAGACTCGGCTGTCAGACCTTAATCTGAAGCTTGGAATTTGGAGTAATTGTTTCCGAGCATTTGACTTCTACCGTTAGATGCACTATTAATATCCAAAATATTGATAACTTTTTTGCTTCTGCTTTTTAAGACGTCATAACAATATGGTGCACTTCAGAAGAACAATCTAATTAAGATTCAGGGGTTTTTTTTCCTTCACCGAATCAAAATCTCGTGGAATCTGCCATCAGTCTCTCTTTAGAAAATAGCGAAAAGAATTCTTATCATTTTCATATCTCCCAGAGGAAAGGTAGGGAATCAGTAATGCTTCGTTTAGCTCCTTACTTTGTATCTGATTACGAAGGGGAATCAAATGAATAGTTAAAATGTTTCACAATACAATCTGTTCATCATTATTTCGAGGTGGTTGCTAAGAAAATACCACAGTTATATGAGTTATGGTAGGAAGAAAAATATTTCAATAGTCTCAGAACATTTATATAGCATTTCAAAACATGCTCTACGTTGATTAATATTCAAATAAAATGTATTAATAAGGATATTTCCCCCAATTCCTATTTTTAAAAAATATTTTTAATTTATTTACAGCGATACTTATTTTTTAGCAGCAACAATGACAAATCTTCTATTTTATAAAATTAAGACAGTAAAATGATTTTTTCTTGGAAAAAGGCACTCCACTACCAGAATATGAGATTATATAAGAACGAAAGCATTCATTCTACAGTCGGTGAATGTTAACTTTTTGCTTGTTTTGACATCTTGTAGTAAGAGGATTAGAAAAGATAGGCTCTATATTGATTGGAATGCAGGTGTTCTTTGTCTTTGTCTGTGTCCATAAAACAATTTTTCCTGTTTGACACTATCTGCAGTTGAAAGGAATAATCGAAATGAAACCAAATTCCTTGTTCAGACTGTGAAGAGCATTGGGAGATAAATTATACTGAAAAAAATTAGTTCCAAAAGTTGCCGATAGGGATAATACTGGCACTGTAGAACAGTTATGAATGAATTCAGGAAACCTATAGAAAAATAATCTTTTATTCATCGGCATTAGGGTCCCTTAGATTCCGTGCAACATTTTCAATATGCTGACCTTTCATGAGTACAACGTACTGCGTACAGTACATGATGTTCTCGTCTGCTGCGTATAAACTGGCGGTTTTGATGCTTATAACAGACTGTCTTATGTTATGTGTCAAGACATGCGTGTTTTGAACGCCTCCAGCGTGCACTACGGATTTCAGGTGCCCCCATAGCTCAAACTTACATGTGAGTCATGTCCAAGGAACGGGGAGGTTATTCTGTCTGGAAATATTGATTGAAAACTCTCTCACTGAAATGCTGTCGTAAAAGGCTTTGTACTGAACGATGAAATTATGGCCAGGCCCCATTTTGAAGAAACATTATTGAGTCCAAGTATTGTTTTTGCTGCGACTACGGAGTAACAAAATTTTGTAACATTTGGTAAATATTTTTCGTCATTTATGGTACAGGTAATAGGACCTGTTTGAGTGAGATTCTCTAGAAAGTACTGTTCTGTTATGAAACTGGTCGTGAAACCACACCACACGGTCACATTTGTGGAATGCAATTACAATTCTTTGATCACTGTGCGACATCATATGCCCAAGTAGGCAGTTATAAGTAGTGACAGGTACTGATAACTATTAGAATAAAGATAAACTCTATCTCACCGCAATATTTTCCAAAGCTAATGAATGGCAATCGTCATTCTGGCAAGAATTATTAAAGCGAAAGGGGGGCACTTTTCTCGTCCGTATGTGACAGCAACGCCAATATTTGTTCTATTGCAAACTTTTGATACTAACTTCTTTTTCTGTGGAATCCTCTTTCCTTGATTTTCTCAACCTGTATATAAAATGTTGTATCATTTCGTTAATTCATTTTAGCTGTAGAGGCCACCAAATTGGGAAATTTATTTTATAGCCACCCTGTACAATATACAACCAGAGACTACAAGTGTTAATTCAATATAATTTCCTCTTCCTCTGTTGTCAATTCGTTTGCTACCGGTACTAAATCCGTCACCTCAATGAGATATGTAATTGAAGTTTGTCTCTCAGTTTCCTCAAAGTAACCTAACAATAAGAAACGTCATTGGAAAAGAAGTGTACGTATGCACAGATCTGAAATCTATAGGTGCCCTGTCCACATTGTTTCAAAAGGATACTATGGGGATTCTTCTTTTCTTTTTTCTTCGAATGCCACGGTCGAAAGTTTGCATTTATAGATTTGACACAATTCACTTCGCACTGATTGGATTACAAAAGTGGCTCATAGATGTTAACAAGACTACTTTAAGTCTATTCTAGAAAATCAGAAAATAAAATTTGTTCATTAGCTCGTCAAATATTTCTGAAAAAATGGAGATATTTCGAATCTGTATAAGGCAGCAAAAAATTCAAATTCAACAATGGATGCCTTACCTCCTTTCACGAAAGACGATGAATTATTTTTAAGACCTCTGTGTGAAAAGAAAAGTCGATTCCAGTTAAGAATTCCACATCCTGGAAAGAGCGAGAAAAAATAAGATATTGTAGTGACTTGATCATCTCCGATCAAATATGAAGGTAGCTTTTAAAGACAATTTCTTTATTTGCAGTCATATGTACATAAAAATAACTCGTTCTCATATAAATTATTATTGATAACATTTACGCCACATTAGACAGTTACGCATAAATAGTTCCCCGATTAACTTCGAAGAAACAACCTCACAAGTAAAGCTGACAGGTTGTTAGTGTATTTGCTACTACAGGGGTAGCTCAGGGAATCCACCGATCTTCAACTTCGGAAGCCCGAATCACAAGAAGCGTCTCTCACCTACTTCAGAACGACGATCCTCCGAAGACATCGAAAAAAAAACTCCGAAGTCTCTCTAGAAAACTCTAACAGACCTCAACCTTCTCTTCCAAAAATCTCGTATTTTATTTTCTGTTAAAACTCCGCCTCTTATTTTCACATTGGTTCACTTAAGTTCCCTGTTACCCAATAGTTATTCAGGAAAAACCTCAATGTTCTCCTGTTGACCGTGTGAATATTCGTGAATCATCCATGCTAGTAGCTGACCTTTCACAACAAAAGAAAGATTTACGTTCGACACTTTTCTCTTTTCAAGATATGATTTATTTTCTTGGAAAACTACGAAAAATGCAAGTATTGTTCTTTATCTGGGCTCGACTTTCCCATTGGGGAAGATAATCCCCCATCCAGCAGTCTGAAGATATTTAAAAATGCGAGGGGGTTACACACTTGATGACCCATCTGGCCATAAATGCCAATTATCAAGTGTGGTAACCGAAGAAAGTTACAGTGATCAAACAGGTGTCCTAAGGCAAGGAAGCTGAATCGTTACTATATAAAAATTGCATTCTTTTGCCCCATATAAAAAGTGCAGATGAAGCGAGTTTTTTAAAGTTGTTACTAAATAAAATTGTATCAAAAGTTAAAAACTAAGAAGAAATTTAAGAAGAGTTTGGAAACCCTATGTTCAAACGATACTGAAACTTAAAATTGGATCACTAATAAATGGAAAATAAGTTCAGCCGAGGCTCTTTAAAAATCGAGAAAGTTTGTCAGTTCAACAACTCACAACTTGATGCTGATGGTCAGATCAGGAAATGTAGGGAGAAAGTTTTATCATTAATTGGCAACTGCATGCAACACATCACTCTACCAGAATTGAAAAATAGGAAAAAGGATTTTTTTTCATTTTCTACCAAACCGTTAGTCTATCCTGAAATCGTTAGATTTAGATCAAAAGATATAATCAAAAAAGTTTAGTTCTGAACGGGTTTTTTTTTCATTATATGGAATCCTAAATTCAAATGCAATTCATGTAAAAAAATTTATGTTAGGATTTTTAAAAATCTTTATGAGCATATGGTTTCATTCAAGAAAAAGAATTTTAAATTTACAATGATGTGTAAATGATCAATGGCGCCTAGGACGAAGAAATTGAAAAGATTTAACTCCTGATGATCAAAGTGAGAAAAAATATATCAAAACAAAATTCAAATTTATCCTGTATCTTTTATTAAGACTTTTTTTTTGCAACAGCACAAATGATTTCACTGTGTAACTTAAATTCCTTAGATAAGTTAAAATATAAGAACGTGTGAATATCATTTGTTTTAAAAAGTAAGCAAACAAAATAAATAATTCTTATAAATATATACATTTTTTGTAATTTTCTTATTTTTTACACTTTTGTTCATAAATCTCTCTTATGTATAATACATTTTTATATTTTTAATTTATTGTTAATAAAGTTTTTATTTTGAAATTGTTATAAAAATTTTAATCAGTTAAAAATAAAATTTGATATCTTTAAAATATCTTTAATAAAAATCTGTATGAAATAATATTTTATCTGATTCTTGAAAATCAAGTTGCCAATAGGTTTTACTGTATGCGAATACAAAATATTTGTGAAGTTCATGCACAGATTTAGAATATAATTTTTTGTGATAAAAAATACTTTAATTGAAGATTTCTTCTAATCTAAAGTTCTTTTCTATGCGTGTGAGTGAGTCTTTACGTGCGCATAATTTAAAAATTATTGTTGATCGTCAATATCATAAAAAGGAGCAAGTACAAAACTTGCTTCTTTAAAGTTAAATATAGAAGGTTTATAAGGTGTGTCTTTCTCAGTTTATCTTTTCGAGCATTCTTTAATTCATTTAAACCAGCTAAACTGAGAATGTGGTTTTGTTTTCACTTTTAATTAAGCTCTGAGGCAGCAGTGGCTTTGAAAAATAAGTAAACTGACAGTTCAAATTCTTGTGGTGAAATAAAAACATAAATCAATCTTTTTATCTATGTCTTTACAGATTTTTTCAATCACATATGATATAAAGCTACAACTATTTCAAAATATTCATGGAGTTTATAAAATCAATACAGGGGTTCAGTAAACATCATAATCTAAATCTGTTAACAGACGCTTAACAGATGATTCCTTTTCAGATATTTTATAACTGCTACTATTTTTATTTCATTTAAAATATTATTGGAGGTTTAAAAGCAAACGTTTTTTCTTTGATAAGCATATTTTTTAAATATTATTTCTTGTATTTTTTTAATTATATTTGATGATCGATTATAAACCTTTTTGAATTTGGATGTACTTGTAAAAAATTCTATTAAGTGAAAATAATAAACAAGCCGATGGAATTCTAAAATACTCGGAGTATTATTTTAGTTTCAAGCATTTAAGCAAACTATATAGAATTATAAGCAAACACTCTGCAAAATATTGTTCGAAACTTAAGAAAATTGGTTTTATTTCTATAAAACATGATAAAAAGGATTGGATTCGTTTTTGTTCAGAAGTTCTAATTTATGATTCGTTATGTTCACCATAGTTTTACTAATTTAATATTCAATTGTCTAAAATCCTCTGATGGACTTTGCAAAGAACAATGATGTAAACAGTTTGAAGATTCGCGATCATAAAAAGCTCCAAAACATTTTTTGAATGACAGTCTAACATTTATTGTTCCTTCATCCATTCGATTTTTTATGTATCCTAAAAGTTGATATTTAGTGAAATTACAATGGCTCTTGTTCTAACTTTTATAAGGTCATTTTTCTTACATTCATCATAGCGTCTTTTAGGAATATTATCGATTATATGATAAGCATAATTTAGACGGATGGAAAAACAAATAACTTTTCCGATAACCAGTTATTCATCAATTCAGTATCGATTTTTGTCGAAGAAAAAAATACCTCAGAAATTCTCTTGAATTACAAAGGAGAAAAATCCATCAACCTTTTCTCTTATATTTCATCCAGAAATCGTTCTTTCTACAATCGTAGATCTTTTCTTTTTTTTTCTTCGTATGCTTCACTGTATTTGGACCAACAGATTAAGAAAAAAAACTAGCCCGGACTTAACCTCTGCAATGTAACAGATCCATCACAACGCAGTGATAGATAGACTCTCTGGGAAGATAAAAAAAATCACTTCTTTAACTGTCTAGAATAGTAGAAAGTATTTCATCTCATATCGAAGCAAACTGTCACAAAAAGAAAAGAACACATCTTATCTTGAATTGTGCCCTAGGACTGTATTTAACAATCCTTCCAGTGTTTCTCCGCTGTCCTATGTACGTTCAACTGGTCAGGCTTTATTATTAGTTTGTGCTTCAGTTGATTACTTAATAATAAAAGTGAAAAAAATCACCATGTTTTTTAAGTGTGCTAAACAGTACATTACGATTTCAAAAACAAAAATTGAAATCATAATATAATTCTTAACGTATAAAAATGACTTTAAGGAAATTATACAACATAACTGAAATTTCAACCACATAGCCTATAAAATTTAATTATTATTTAGATTAAAAATTAATTATTAATTTTATTATTTAATTATTATAAAATGGTAGAGGACAAGTGACTATTGACGACATATCTGAAAGTCATGAACTTTCATGTGAAGCAAACGTTGGCGAAATAGGGCCATTGGTTGGGGGTTGTGTGACTGATATTTTGGTTTCCCTTATTATTAAATATATAGATTACTAGTTGGAATCCGGCGCGTTGCTCCCACGGAAGAAACAATTTTGGAAACATCATTTGAAATTTCAAGTTGTCCTGTTTAATTAGGAAAGATGGGGAAATTCCTTTTGTTATATGCTATAAATGCATTCATTGAAATTGAATGCATGTAAAGGACAAGTATAAATAATATTTTTTTGTCTTAGGGTTTCGTGCTTTGGGGGTAAGTAATACATTTTTGTTTTCCCTCTTCATTAAAAACAAATTAATGTCTTACTTGTCCGACTCGTGAGCCTCCAACATGCAACTGGTCATGTGAAAAAACATGGATTTTCTAGGCTCAATCTGTACACGTCAAGTAATTTACATTTCTCCTTGTTAATGACAATTGGAAATGGAAGTTGAATGGGGAACTACAGCTGGTGGGAACAATGGGAATGCATGAATTGAGCATATCTTCATTTGACTTTCCATTAGGGATAGCTGCCTAGATTCTTGCTGCGTGTGGATCTTCTAATTCTGATGTATTTGGTAGAGTAGCACATGAATTCTGAAGCACGTGAATGTGCAGTTGGTAAAATACCTATTTCATTGCCCGTCGTTCCTCGTTTGTGTGAGAATCTCGAATTTACATATTTCTTTTGTGTTTTATTAATTTTCAATTTGAACCGTAGAAACTTATGAGGCGATTTGTTTATAACTTTTATCGCGTTCAAAATGAATGCCGATAATAGTGCAATGTCTTTTAATATTACGCAAGTGTAAGCAATTAATTGGCAAAATTTTATCGCAATCAGATGAAGTATACGGCTACTCATGAGATACGAACAAAATTTTATTTTTATATAACATATATAATAATTTTTATATTTTTATAACCATCACTGAAGTGTAAGCAGTAAGTTGACAGTTATCGCAATCGGATGAACGGTTGGCAGAGCATTAAATACGAACAGACATAAAAATTCATTTTTACATATTAAATAAATATTCTGTCATGGTAATGGATTTAAATTTTCACCCTAACATTCTTAAATAAGAAATACATATAATTAATCTCATTTTGCCAACAACCCTAGATGATGGTTGATTCTCTATTTTTTATAAATCTATTCATTTAAATTCGAGTTTGTATTTGGAATAGCATCGGGAAAGCGTGGAGCATCACAGGATCTCATCACTATCGTACAGTTTACACTTTCATCGAATATCACTGAAAGGGGATAACGGCACTGACAGCCGTACAGTCACAGTGAGTACATTCTCCATTACTGCTTACAAAAGCATTTTATATCACCTTTATCTAACAAAAGGGAATGGGATTTTAAAGCGGAGAAATGGCAATTAATTTAAATGAATGGCATGTACTCGAGGAAATGCAAGCATTATTTTGCAACTACACTGAAGTATTAAAAAAACTGATACACCTGCCTAATATCATGTAGAACCCCACTAGCAGGCGAAAGTGCCACAGCACAACGTGGCATGGATTCAACTGATTTGTGAAGATATTCTGTAGGCAGTTCACACCACGATTGTTTCAGTAAAGTCTACAAATCCAGTAGATTGAGAGATGGTGGAGATCTCCTAAGGACAGCACGTTGCAAAACATCCCAGATATGGTCGATAATGTTCATGTCAGGAGAATTAGGTTGCCAAGAGAGGGAAAGAAATTCAGAAGAATGCTCCTCAAACCACTCGTTAGCTACTGTGAGCATGTGGGGTGGCGCATTACCCTGCTGGAATCTCTCACGTCCGTCAGAATAATCACAGTACATGAATGCATGTAAAGGATGTAGAAAGGATGTTAAATCCCTACTGACCTGTCATGGTTGAGTTTATACATATCAATGGTTCCATTTCATACTACCTGCACTAGCCGCTTAACCTCACAGGGCCTCCACCACCTTTCTTGAGTAGTTAGTTCCTTGCAAGCATGAGGAACCCATAGATTCATGGAGTTTTCTCCACACCCTTATAAAGCCATCCGCCCGATGCACTAGGAAACGTGACACCTTATATCAGACAACGTTTTATCAATCATTATCATTTAATCCCTTGTCAAGCCGCACTGCTGTCAAAGATTTGCAGTTTCACCGGAAACCTAATATCCGTGATATGCCCTGGATTTCGCGGGCTTAAAAATCCAAATTTCATCTCTACTTCGGAAATGCTGTGCTCCACTTCTTGTCCTGCATGTAAACAGCATCTCGCTAAGCTGATTACTTGAAAACCTCCATTATTTGCACACGATGTGCTATAACAGTTTTTCTGGCTGTTTAATGCACACTCAATAGTGATACAACAGGTTATGTCGTTATAAATGTGTGACTCTTCCCTTTTCCATTTCAGAGGCTTGCAAATGTGTGATGCAGTACTTGGCCATGGTATCCGGTTTTGCGAGCGACATGGACTGCATCAAGGAGCAACTACTACAATCAAATTTTATTTTAGAAGGTGAGATCTCACTCCTCGTAGTTGATTAAAAATTAGAAAATATTCTGCTACTACATTGGGTAGTCTGAAAAGAATTTTCTTGTTATTTGACCTCCTAAGTAGGAAATACAGGTATGGCACCTCAAAACTGTTGTCGAAACACTTAAAAATGAAGAGCTTGGGTTTCTTAAAAATGTGAATTTATTATTCTGTCATATAAAACACAGCTCACTTTTTGGAATATTAACAGATAAAGGTATATTTTTGCACAGAAAAAGAAACCCGGTCTGTGCATTTATCGTAAAGTGCACTCACATCTCGCATCTACATCCCAATAAGAAAATAAAACAACTTTTATTTATCTTAGACACGCCTCTAGTGTTGCCAACGAAGATCTACGAAACATACACCGACATATGCAAATTCGTGAGATCATGACATGGCATTGGGAAAAAAATAACTAATAGTTTCAAACTATCTATCAAAAACAAAAGAAAATTCAGTTGCAAAAGATTTAACGGCCTCAAGGCGGTTCTGAAACTGAGTTTAAAGTTAGTTGATGTACGTTTTCCCAAAATGGGCCTCATTTTTCAAGTAATGTCTATTCGCAACATTTTAATGATGATAACACTCACTGGATAATGCAACTCATTTTAGTTTCTATATTTTTTAATTGCTTATTTAACTCATTTATTAGTTTGTTAATATTTTTATTGTTGGAAAGTTTTCTTCATCCCTGCTTTAGAATAAACACAGAGATTACATATTACAATAATTTTCATCAGCTCCTTTTTCAAATTTCATACTTGAAGCAGTGGACTAAAGGTGTTTTGTAAATTTTTTAGGTTAAACTCAAAATATAGTTTTACGACTGCAATCACTATCCTTCTCAACTAATCATCATTATGTAAACATTATTTCCTCTTGAAAACTATAAATAGAATTTTGCAGATGCTCCGCTATCAAGAAATCTGTATATATCTGCCAATCTAAGAAACTTCAAATTCCCCTGAGAACCACACTACATAATGAAACAGGAATACATCATGTATTAAAAGTGGAATTTATGAAATATTTCCCTTTCGTTTCGGATCATTGATCGTTGAGAGATCATTGAAAACAAGCCTTAGTCACTATTTATTTAATAATTACAATTAAAATAAATGCAAATAAAATATTACAGAATCACAATAATAAGCTGCAAAATAGAAAGCGAATTTCCTGGCAATTTTCCATTCTCCTTTCTAAAAATGAGGCCCTACCAACCAGACTATCCCGGCCTAACGATTACACTTATTATAAATAATTGATCAAAAAATTATACTAGAATTGAATTTTTACCTCCAATTGAGGATTTAAAGCCAATTGTGGCAATGCAAAATGAGTGATTTTCTACATAAGTTTAGGTACGCAATATAGATTAAAAATTTTGGAATTTCTATATTCTGAATTATTTTAATTCGAAAGTACGATAAAATCGTACGATTAAAAATCGATTCCTTAACAATATTGTGATTTTAAATGCATCAAGCATTATGAAAATAAGCAGAATCGTTTAAAATAACCGGTCGAAAACATGTTAAGCTCATTGTCATTGGGAAAAAACAAACCAAACTGGTTACTTATTCCGAGGCGGTGAAATGAAGAGTTTTTGGCGAGAAAATTATTTTTTAATTAAGTAGTACAAAACTAACAAATTAATATTTGAATAAAACTGTATTAACAACAAATTTCATCCACTGCAAATTTTTTAAAATTTATTTGAACTTGATTGGATGAATATACAGTATTTTATAACGATTGAAAATTTGTACACGATATATATATATATATACAGGGAGAGTGTGAGCTAATAGCAAGAATTGAGAAAAGAATTCGGTTTCTCAATAAATATTGACATAGATACAATGAATCTTATCAAGGAGCTATAACTTAATGGAAATGAAAAAAAATTCTACATTACTTTCTTTTATACTTGATTCAAATAAAAAAATTGGGGGCTCACTAAGAATGACGATTATTTCCCACGTACTCATAAAATATTTTCTGTTTGTGAAATGGAAATCTACAAAGAAAGAGTTTTTGTAATTCTCAAATCATTCACTTTTTCAAAATTCAAAATTTCTCGGACACCTGATTGAGTCTTATGCTTAATTACTTTTCATATTGCGTATAAAAGAAATTCAAATAATCGCAAAGCAGAGAACTGTAAAAGGAAGTGGAAAAATATTTTTCTAAGTTTGAAAAAGGGAATCCTAACATAAACACAAAGATACATTTTCCATGTAGACATTTGAACGAATCAATGTATATTTTGATCAATATATATTTTGAGAAAGAAATATTGGTTTTAGGAGGATATCAAAGTAATGAAATACGGATATCACAACAAGCGGAACATAAGCCGCTTGAGGGTGGATTATTGGGAAGGTTTGACCTTAGATCTTCCGCTACATTCAAATGCGAATCAAAGTAGAAGTCCTTTGCCGGGAATTAATTGAACAAACATATTGAATTGCCATTTCATTGGGACAATGAATCATCTTTAATGTATTTTTAAAACCCCGATATTTTAATATATATCACTGTTTTGGGTATTTTTGAATTTGTGGTAATTGATCAATTTCATAAGCAATGTTTAAAATTTATTCCGTAAAGCATTTAGTACAGATTTCTTACAATTTTCACGTTGATTTATTTTCTGTTATATATACCTTGTGGCCTGGCTGCTGGGCTTCAGAACCGGGGGGAGAGGGGGGTTCAAGTTCAAGTCCCAATTCGAGGAACCGCCATGTATGCGTATCTGGTGCATGTAAAATCCGTCGGGGACGAATGTATTCGCAGTGAAGTGGTGCGGATATCCGGCGAGAGAAATGCCAGCTCAGGTGTCATCTTCTTCTTCTAATGGAATTCAAAATTACGTTCTTCTTCTAATCGAAATCAAAATTACCCTAAAAGAGCCCTAGTGTTGCTTTAAAATGGGACATTAATATAATTAAACCAAACTAAACCCCTCCCTCCTCTCCTATTATTCTTTTATCTTTTATCCTTCATACATTTTATTATTTTCTTTTAAATGCTTAGATTAAAAAAGTAATCAGTTCACACGAATAAATTTAAATAATGAACCATATGTAAAACAAAAATAATATTTAAAATAAATTCCAAGGCTTCAATCAAAAAGATATCAACTGGAAGGTGTTATTTTAGTGAAGTAAAATTCAAACGAGACCGTTGCGTGCGTGCTTCATAATGCGAAAACTCCTTGCGCGGGAAACATTGTAAGACATTTTTAATACGTGTACAGCGCCTCTTAATATGCGTCAGAATTTCACTGTTATTACATATATCAAAGTTTGAAATTTTCTTTCCTGAATTTAGAGGAACAAAAGCGTCTTTCTATAACCCTAAAATTCTGAAATAAATATTAAAACATAATTCAATACTTTTTTAGAGTTTTTTTTTTCGTTTTATTTTTAATTCAGTGTCAAAGTGTTATAAATACGACATTATTTCTTACGAGTTTAAGATTCATTTTCATTGATAAGCACTACGAAATCAAATCTGGGGCATTAAGCAGGAATTTCTTTTAAGAGGCATCTTGTTGTAAGTCAAACAGTTACATTCTGTCAAGAAAACATCTAAGAAATTAGCTGAATTAGATAAATTTGAAACCTAATTACTTGCAACGGGTTCATCTCCGGCAATTTGCCAGAAGAAGGAAGCATAAAGACATTTTGTTTTATGGCCGAAATAATTCTGATCGCCAACAAGTTTGTACTCGTAAAAGGTATAAGCAACTCGTCTCTAAACACAGTACCAATGAATTTATTTGAATTTATATTAAAAAAGGTTTCAAGCACTTATAAATATAAAATGATGTTTGGGTGAACAGCAATATCTAATCTGATCTTACGCAAGTACTTTAATTCATAATTTACAGCATCAAGATAAACAAGTAATACAAAAATATATATAGATTTTTAGTCCATTCCTACTGAGGTCAATAAAGAAAAATTTTATTTTAGCAACTTTTTGACCAATAATTATAATTAATGTAAATATTTTATCAAAAAAATTATTGATTTCAGCGAAAATCTAACTCGCATTCTTCATCTTCACGTGAAAAACATTGGAATCTTCGCATTTTAAGGATTGAGCTACTACCTGTTGATTTCGGTTCTCATTACGAACTACTATTTAAAGTATTAAAAAGTAATTAAATATAAAAGAAATATATATATAGGGAAAGTGTGAACTAATTGTAAGAACTGAAAAAGTTGAGCTGAATTTTTGTAGCGCGAACTGATAGTTTGAAACCGAACTGTTCATATTTCAAATATTATTGACTTCATCAATTTAGTTTTATTGAATTAATATTTAAAAAACTGTATGAACGTCGAGTATCATCCTCTACAAGCTTAAAAAATGTATTTGAACTTGATGGAGGAATAAAAAGCATTTTATTAACGATTGAAGATTTGAACAAGTT
>JAOUZG010031395.1:816747-836110 GCA_026289955.1 Argiope argentata
TATATATATATATATAGGGAGAGTGTGAACTAATAGTAGTAATTGAAAAAGGATATTAATACTGTAAATTTAATAGAGAAAGAATAATGGAATTAACCATTTTAAGGACACCAAAAATATTATTTGTCCCTTTCTTTTGACTGCCAATATACAGTTTTATTGATGCGCTTTAAAATCCTTTAATAGATAGCTAGCATTTTTTAAATGTTCTACTTGAATTTATAACTGTCTATACTAATCATACATTAAACATTGTTTTCCAGATTTAAGATAGCTAATGAAATCCAGTATCAATAAATTATTTTTGAGATGTGTTTGCATTAATAATAAAATTCATTGGCAATAAATATTAATCTTTAGTTCTATACAAATTAAATACAAAAATAATAAATTGTACTAATATGCTGAAAGGAAATTTCATCCTCGTGTACCTCCGAAATGATTATACATTATTTTCATATTTTTTCATAGATAAGTTTTCATTCAGTCAGTAGCGTTATTTAAAATTTTATTCCAAACAAACAGCGCCATCTGATGATCAATTTGAAAAAAAAGTTTATTCTAATATACCACATTATTTGTTATAATGAATAATAAAATAAAAACTGAAATTGACAACATTTTATTTATTAAAAAAATTACATTAATAAAACTATGAGTTAAAGAATTATTTTAATAAGTTTATTCGAAAATACATTCATCCAAATGTGGCTTGTTTGCTTAGTTTTGTTTGGTTATATTAATGCCCCGTTGTAAAGCAACACTATCGCTATTTTGGGACGAACCTCGTAATTTTGAACCACGCTCAGATGTTGAGGATGACGACTGAGCTGGTATTCCCCTCTACCGTTTACACCATACCAGTGGGAGGACGTTTGGCCCTGACAAGATATAAGGTGTCTGCAGATCCCCTTACGCGACGATTCTTCGGTGGAATCGGGTTTTGAACCTGAAATCCTCCGACTCACGTGACGAGACCTCACCACCAATCAACGAGGCCCAACCGAAAGCGAGCATCAGTTTTGGGCCTAGAAAATCAAAGTGATTTTCTATAATTGCATAAATATTACGCAATGCTTACTAACAATATAATACATATATAACAATAGTAATGCATGATTTTAATAATAATTTTAATAGTAATAATAATAAGGCATTTTTCACATATATTTGCCAGAAGGTTAATATTTTTAAAAAAGATTCAAAAATGCCTGTTCAGAATTTCAGTAAATTATCTCTCCATATAAGTTGGTAATTTAGATGTTAATATTTTAAAAACTTTATACTTAAAGTATCACCATGATACTACCGACTAATATTCCATTAAACATATTTAAAACCAATATTCCGAATACTTGGATTTTAAAATCTCTCTTCATAAGATTGCGATTCGGGTGTTTTGACATGTATACATTACTACTTGAAAGAAATCTCGCTGATAATTTACAATGAGCTTATTGCAAAAATTATTTAACTACTGTGTTATTATTGCAAAATGATAAATTTTTCGGTATTTTTTTTCCTTTAGCTTTTGGGAACGCAAAAACGCAACGGAACGACAACTCTTCAAGATTTGTAAGTAAGCAATGGTACTTTCTTGTTTTCATTAAATATGAGAATATTGTTACAAACTCTGTAAATATTTGTATTCTTCTTATAATGTCTCAGACAGATCTGAAATACTTATTAATTATGATACGAAAATCAATCAATTTATGCGTATTTTCCGTAAGAACGGCATTTCCAGGGATTTGGCGATCTTTTGGCGTGAGACTAGGTGACTTGGCAAAAAATAGATAGTTTTGGAAAATGTTATCACCTTAACTCCTAGACCGAGCGAGATAGCCTAAAACTTTCCTTGGCGAAAGTCCTAGATTTTTCAAGCCAAATCAGGTATAAATACCACCGCCCGAATGACCTTGATGACTAGGGAGTAATGAAGAATGGAGAGTTAGTCCAGTGCACAGAAGTTGTTATCAGTCTGAGGTATCAGAGACCTCTGTGTTTAAAAGCTGTTTCCCGTTGTATTGGCTGAATTGTGACTCGTAGCTGCTGTGATTTCCTGCATCTTCTAGAGATTTTTACGAATAAATGTCTCATGATTTCTATCTATTCGCAATCTACACGAACAACCCCGAAGCGAGGTACAATATGACCTGAAGAATCCATCTGATTTCTCTTTCCAGATGTGTTTTAATTCATCATTTCATTGAATCAACAATTTATAGAACAGAGATTTAATCCTGTTCATAATGATGTTGAATTTTTCTGAATGACCCATAAAAGACTTAAATACGTTTTTACCTAAAACTTTTACTATCATTAAATTGCTTATATTTAACAATTAATAAAACTTAGTCTTAACTTTAAGATTATTCATAATAAAGTTATTCAGATTAAACAGTTTACATATAATTACTTATATTTAACAACCTTATTGATAAGAACTACATCCTTAAATTAATTTAAAATTGATACAATTTGAGAACTATGCTTTAATTATTTTTCGTCATTCTATTAATTTTTTCACATTTATTGTTGACTATTTTGAATTTATATTTTTATAAATACTTATATAAATTTTCTAGAATTTCAACTTGATTTATTTTTTAGACTGTAAATTTTTATTTTAGACTTGATTGTTAGATCTGATGAATTAGGTTTATTTATCAATAATCATCGTATACATTTTTATCAAGTTACTTTTTCCATTATATTGGTAGCACCCAGTTGCAAATAAATTTGCAACTATCTTCATGCCTTATTTAGTGACATTTGACACACTTGTACTCATTTCTACAATTCCTGTTCAAAATTAAAACTTTCAGTTTACATTAATATCCATTAATTTAAATTAAAGGAATGAATCATTGTGACATTAATGAATTGAATATTTATTATTGTAATAATGTAAAATAAATATTGTAAAACATTCAATTTACATTAATATGTTGAGCGAACGGAAAACAGCCTATAATTGGCTATTTTCAGTAGCTCAAGAATATTTTATTTTCGGCAAAGCATAAATAAGTGCATATTGATTTAACAATTAGCAGTGCTGTGAGTGAGCATCACTTGCGCAAATTTATCGCCATGCAATCTATCAATTTAACAATTGATTGGAATTTGGCGCACTCTAGTTTGACCTTATTGGCAATAAAATTCAATATTATTGATTAAACAATTAAACGAATGGAGAAAGAACATTGTTGGCTAAGTAAACTGTGATATTTGGCACAAAATTTGCTATAAGGGATAATTTTCTCGTTCTGATTCAGACATTTTTACTCTACTTGTATTAAAATCCAGCATAAAATAGTTAGAAATTAAAGGAAATAATCTGTTCAATAATCTATTATAATGTAGTTTCCTTTAAAATTTTAAGAAAAAAAAACAGACGCTTTAAGCATTCTAATTTCTATAAACGTTTTAAGCATTCTATTTTTAAAAAAACACAAACATTTTAATTTCTATATTTTTACATAGAGGGGAATAAAATTAAATTTTTGATATGATATTTTTACTTAAGTCAACTTTTCATATTTGAAAACGAAATTAAAAAATTGTGTGCTTTAGAGAAATTATAACACGGAAATTTGATTATCAGAAATCAATATTTTGTAAAATATATATGCTATAATTATAGATTTAATCTTCGATTTCATTTTTCTAAAATGTAGCATTTTAAGACCTCAGTTTATAAGAAAATTGTGAATTGTAATTTTATCTTTTATTTTACTACGGCTTTATCTCATTTGTGAATGATATTAATACCTTGATAAGTCTTGTATAAAACACCATTATTTGCGAATCAAATCTTTATATTAGATATGAAATATTCGGTAGATCAATCTATAAATATATAAATTGTTCCCTAACAGAAAATAAATTACATTATCTAGTAATATGTGATATTTTTATATAACTCTTTGAATGTGACAAAAAAAGCAATTTGACTTTTTGTTAACTCATACAAAATTTACATTATCAGCACAGAAAAATCTTTCAAAATTGTCCGTATTAGTTTTAAAATGAGGCATGGACACCGAAACATTGGTTAATAAATTAATTAAAACGTGAAATTTTCCAAAGTGTAAAGGTAATCGAAATCATTTACGGAGATGGTTCCAATCCTCTTCAATTTAGCATAGCACCAAGAGCGCAGCTGTCATGCTAAGGCAAAGCTCAGGAACATGAATCATCAGAAGAAATGTATGCATTCCGTACTCTGTGCATTTAAACATGCATTATTTAAAACTAGTAGGTCTATGTCTACTTAAGTAATAAACTTCTTGCTTTTGGCAATTGTAATAACCTTTCTCGAAGTGGAAAGTAAGCGTTGGCTCTTTACTTTGAAATTTCTCCAAAAAAAGGCAGTAAATACCTAAGCCGCTTATCACATTTCTCCAAAGATATTATTCTTTTAACTCATAAATGATGGCATAATTCCTCTTATAACAACAAGAAGTAGGCAGCCACGATTAGGCTCTGACGATTACAAAAATGTGATAGCGTCGAAAACGTTAGAAGAGCTCATCATGGGTTTGCCAAAATAATTGTGATAAAGTGGGATCATAATCACCGTCTACATCATCAGAATAGAAAAGGAATCAAGAAGTTCCATTATCAATAGGATGTAGCTTGGTACATCCAACCGTGTTCGACAGATTATTTTGTATAGGCCCATTAAAATGACACAAATTGCTAGCCATAAAAAAACTGCACTGAAACCAATTGTGCAATAAGAAATTCCAAATTACATATTTTCAGCCAGGATGCTCTTGTTGAATGTACCATAAAAAGTATAACACTGTCCATTACCAAATCCATTTCAATATAATAAATATACCATTTTGAAATGAATTGGAGGAGATTAACTCTTGAACGGCAAACGAAACAGACTTCAGTTAAGATTTCGATATAGCTCAAAATCCAGAAAATATTTTTTTGTAAAATTTTAAGTAATTGTAATATTTTTCATTAAAGAATTATAGTTTGATTTTTGTGTTGTGAGGCATACAACATGAGGCCTTTACATGTGTTTCTCCATGTGATCCTTGTCAAAGGATTTGAAGAATTGGGAAGTTTAATTCCCTTTGAATACATATAAAGAAAAGGAATCGGATTCATTATTTTATGAAAAATTTAAATTTAAGGACATTTTAAACAAATGTAAAAGAATGGTAAGGAATTAAAAAAAACATTAAAAATGTATGCTTTAGGCTGTTTCGCTCAAACGTAATATCTTGAAAAGTTCTCATACACATTTCTGACGTAGGGAATGCGCCAAATTCTATTCTGGCTTTGAAGAAAACGAGGAGTATTTCTGATTCTGCAGTGATACTTCCGTACTTACGTATTAGACCGTCATCGCCAACGGTTTAGTAACTTATTGGCGATTGATTCAAATTTGGAGATAAATTACCGATGCCAACGATTTATTTCCAAATCAAGACGATAGTTAAGGTTTGAAGGCGACAGTTAAGGTTTGGAGACGACAGTTGAACATTTTTTTTAAATAATGGCGATTTTTACCATTATTGGCGGTTTAGCAACTCATTGGCTACGACTTCAAACCTGGCGATAAAGATTGACGGTCTAATGCGTAAGTACCGATACTTCTCACTTAAATTTAATGCTAATTACTGATATTAATTTCTTTAAATAATGTTTAAAATTAAATTCGGTTTTTTTATGTCACATATGTCTGTGTTAAGCCATCTCAGAAGGTACTAAAACTATGGCCTTTATATGCATGGCACTTGATTCCCGATCCAGATTTATCTAATTAAGTATTCGTCATCATCTATCATAAAAGCCAATTGTGAAAAGCATAACAGAATTAATTTTATATTATACAAATAAAGAAACATAATTTATGACTGTTAGAAAAACAAAACTTATTTAAACATAATTTCAGAATCCAGCACCATTAATATATATATTACTTAACAAGCATCTTATGACAATCAAATTAAATTTTTCCTTCGTGCTCTAAATATAAGTTGGGCTTTTCGCAATTTCGAACAAAAATCATTCCCGATATTTCGAACTACCTGAGCAATTAAGTGATTCTAAATGGATCGATTATATTGGATACTTTCAAGGTTGCATAAAACCTTCAATTTGGGCCGAGAAGAATGAATTTAAACCAATAATTATGCCTCATTATATTAGATTGGGGAAAAAGAAATCCATTATTATATTACTGTCATCGACAGTGAAAATAATAGATTTCTTTTTCCATTATTTTTAAAAATTCCTTATTGAAAGAAAATAATGGAAAAAACCCATTATTTTCAAAAATTCCATATTAAAGGAAAATAATGGAAAGAAACAATATTTTCTCGGTAGATGGCTGTAAAATAATAATTGATTTCTTTTCCCCAACCTAATATTTAAAAATGATCTTTGGAACCGACTTACATATTGTTTCAGTATGAACATACTGTAAATATCATCTCTATAAGTTATTTTTAAAAAGAGGCAGATTACTACGTCTAAAACAAAAATCTGTATTGATTTGCGACGTTTTGAAACAGTTGAAAAAGACACATTTTCTCTCGGAAATCGAACAATGAAAGTGCCTTCCCTTAAACAGTTGAAAACTTTTCTTCGTTTTCTAAAAACCGATTAGCAATTAGTCTGTTTAGTGTCTGTTCGTGCTTCACCCCCTCAATCGGCTGGAACGCGAGGGAGTCGCTTCTCCCGTGATTCCTTCGCGCATTAGCGGATCTCACGAGCCACGTGCAATTCTAATGAACTGTTTGTTTATTAGTTTAAATGCGCCTCAATCAATGAACTCCGACTTCATTATAGCTCCTGTTCCTCTTTTTAGGGGAAATATATGGAGATCGAATTCGATTTCAAGGGATGTCCGGTTGGGGGATCAGTCACAAATTGTAAGTATTCAAAAAAGTTATTTATTCCATTTTTTATTCCAGTTCTTTGTTTTAAAATAATCTTTTAAAACCGTCTTAACTCTCTGTCTACCTTTGGGTCACATACGTTTTAAAAGAAAGAAAACTAAAATACCAGGCGCAGTGAGACTTGAAAGTAGAAAATAAACCGTATGTTCGTGCTATAATGTCTATGGTCACGTCCTGCAAACAGATAATTCTTCATTTTTTTATCACTTTCCTGTTGGGTGATAGAAAATATAAATATTTATGACCGGAGGAAAAAATGAAAAAGAAAAGAACATAATTGGAAAAGAATCTGAAAATAATCAAAAGAGTATTTGTTGTTGTTAGTGTTTCTAATTGCACTTGCCATGGACAAGCACATTGGTGCAGTCAGCGATTTTAAGCCGAGGATGCTTCTATTGTTGTAAGTAGCGTCAGTAAGGGCCAAGAGTACGTGTTAGCTTCTCTTGCACATCCCTTTTTACATGGGGATACATTCAAGCATCTCACAGATAGAACAGCCATGCCCAAATCGGGACTCGAAACCAAGACAGCCAGATCACTGGGAAGACGCACTACCTCTACCAGCATTTAGAGAATTTTCACACATTATTAGCCAGCACACATGGTTAGGGGTATTGTTACAGTTTACGAATGCTGAAATCACAATTATGTTTAAAATATTTTTTATCGTTGCTGAAAATGTCAGCAAAATACTAGGTATTTCATATTCGGTATCATTTCTAATACTGCATTTGGCCTTTCTATCCCATACGATTAGGTAATTCAGTTAGTTTTGTATATTCCATCCTTGATAAATGTTTAAAGGCTGGATTTAATCATCCAGCATAACTAACTATACAATAATTATATTAAACTTGTTACTTTTAGAAAGAGTAGGGATGTGTCGGTGCCACAATTATCTGTTTAAAGATATCCGGGGGTTTTCTTTTTAATTGTTCACCAGTGCTATTCTACTGGATATTATTGTGGTATGAAAATAAAAAGTTCATTGAGGTAAATTATAAGTAATATATTAGGCTAAGCGTAGATTCCAGTGTAAACTGTCTTTGGCAAATGAGATCCATTTATAATCGGAAACATTTTTGGAATTCATTTTCTTTCTTAAGACCAAAAAAGAATGAAGTAGAGGAACGTTTTATGTACGTTAACCTTTTGTTGTTAACCTTTTGTCAAAGAATCATACGTAATAATAATGCTAATGCTAGTAAAAGCAGGTAAAAACACACATTCGATTAAAATATGTTGAGTAATATTGCCATTTATGCTTGATTTATTGCCTACGCGATTTCGAGATTCAATTATTCTTGGTCTTCAAGTACTCAAAAAAATCTAACAAAAAGAACAACATGTTCTCACATGATAATAATTAAAACTATTATTGATTAAAATATTGATAAAATGTTTTTTTCTGAGGTCCATAAAAAATTGTCAAATTTTTGGCGTGGTTTTTAATTAAGTGTTCTAAACCTCACACGATTCATTACTATACTTATGGATCAAGATTGCGTAGAAAAAAATATTTGGTAAATTTAGTGAAATTTTGGTGATTTGGCGGATATTATTTATTTCTAAATACAGAAACGCACCAACAGTTTATATCCTAATAAGCTTTTCACTTGTGCTATTACTTTCTTTGGAATTATTTCAAATATTTATTGAGGAATTATTTGAGAAGTCGTTGCGAATAGTAAAATTGCTGTGGCATAAATAAGTTACTTTTTCGAAAGTGAAACTCTATCTTCATATGAAATATAATTTTATCTTAGTAATTGAAAAAATTCTGTCTAAAAAGATTCTGTCTAAATCATAAAAAAATTAAATTATTTTTAAACGTAATTTAAGAATTAAGATATGTGAAAAATGATAAATAATGTTTTCCAATTTTCAATAAAATCTGTGTCATTATTATTTTAAATATTTAATTACAGAGAGAGTTACATTTATTTTTATCTGTTATATCTTTTAAAATTTGAAAGATTAAAAAGTATCGATGATATATACTAATTATCATCTAAATTTGAGTCTCATTGCTTTGTTTAGTAATAAGACAATTCTTGAAACTTTTGAGATTGATTAAATTAGATTTAAAACTATTTTTATGCGTTTAGAAAAGCACGAAGTTGTATTTTGTTTTTCAGAAAAAAATCATATGTTTGATAATAATTTTTTTCATAAACATTTCTTGAGTTACCATAGATAATTTCAAGAAAACTGAACTCTTAATGATATCATATTCTACATAACTGAAAAGTATGACGCACATTTAAAAATTATTTACATGAAAAAATATATATATTTCGCGATGCTTGTAAGTGCTGAACTTCTATCATAAGAGATATAGAACTTTAATCCAGAGTATGAACGTAGAATATCTATCTAATAAAATAGAAATAATTGTGTTTACAAGCTATAAACCAAATTAGAGCTTATTTGTTTAAAAAAGGATGTTTCTACAACTAAACACTTTAAGTCAAGGAATACATTAGTAATTTTTAAATTTTAATTGTCTTCAAAACTCTGAACACTTCTTGAATTCTCTAAACATTCATTGTTATTTACGTTTTCTGAAATTCATCTTAAGATTTATTTCATTAATTCAACAAGAAAATTATACGTAATAGAAATTTAATTACTTATAAGGAAAGAAGTACTTGGATATTTCATCTATTTTGTTCACTATAAAAATAAATATTTGCATTAGAAGTAATTTCTTATATTTTATAAAGTTAATTTAAAATATTTGCTACTATTTCTTAAATCAATATTACTCTACTGAGCTTATTTTTTACGTTGCATTTTTAGTCTTTGCAAATAAATTTTAATTAAATTAAATAAGTAATTAGGTAATAAATGTTAAGGTCATTATATTTATCTTCAAAACAAACAAAAATTTTAATGATTAAAATTCAATTTTTAAATTCAAGCTTAAACTGAAAAATTAAGTGCAAAATTCTTTTTCTTTTTTTTTATCTTATATTAATTTACTTATATTCGTGGGTCACATACTGTAAAGTTGAAAATTGAATTATAAAACAGATGCTTTTTAAATCAATTTAAAAGAAAAATCTGAACGTTCAAATTATTGCGAAGAAAGCTGTTTAAGTTCCAAGCCGAAAGCCATGATCATTTGTTTTCCAAAACTTTTCTAACTCCTATCACTTACAATAATTTAATACATTGTTGTATTATAAAATTACTTTTGCTTCGTTGCAGTAAAGCATAGTTTCAGAATTGTTTGTAAATAATCAAATCGTGAAATAAACTTTTGAATTAATGTGGAAGTCTAACTAAATCTTCAAAAAATATAGGACTCTTCAGATAGCGGGATTTTCATAGAGTGGTGTCTAGGGTTTTTTTAATATTTACGGGTTAGTTTCTAAACCAAGATTAAAATAATGCAAGCGAAGAATTGAGAGACTTCTTTAAAAAATAAAAGAATTTATTTAGAGTTAAAAGGAAAAATTTACTAAGGGGAGTGTTTACAGGGAAATATTATTATTAAATGGATTAAAACATGGAAACAAACAGAAAGTTAGATTATTTACGCTAGGAAGACGTTAGAAGTAACTAAAACTTTATGACTGAAATATTACCGCTTAGCTTTGTGAGCGGGAAACGATGTCGCGTGAATACGTCAGCATCGAACCGTTGTTAAGTAGCCTCTGCCTAAATATTAACTGAGACAGTTTTTGAAAAGCTCGATAGATGGCGTTATTCTGGAATGTTGTATTAATTAAAAGTATCGTCTTCTGGGAAATGATCTAACCGTTTACAATTATCGTTTTGAATTACGTCTACCATCGAATGTTGATTAAAAAAATAAAAGCAGATGACATTAATAATTTTTATATAGATTTTTGCCAGCGCCCTGACTCAAGGATAGCCCGTTTTCACCATGATCTGGGCTTCCTGGGTTCCAGTTCTGGTTCGAGTATGGTTCTTCTTCCATGCACTATCTGTGAGGTGCCCTCCGGTTAAAAGAGGCTGTGAAAGTATGTGAAGCATGAAGTAGCTAAGTCGTACTCTTGACCCTGATTGGGGCTACTGAAAAAAAAGAGACGCTCAACCGGCTTAAATTCGCTGACGGCCGTCAGCTTGTCCATGGCAAGTGCTATTAATAACAACAACAGCATAAAAATTTTAATTTAGTTGTGAACTAGATTTTCTTAACTAGCACCAAAAACAAGCAAGTAAATCATCAACTCTTGAGAGGTAATGTGCTCGTGCTGTGTGTCTCAAATAGAAGCAAGCAATTTTTTTCATTGTTAAAAAATCATTAAATGTAATCCGTTATTTTTTAAGTATGTAGTATTTTATAGTAGCATTTTAAAATTTCAATATTTATATTTGATGTCTTAAAAATTAATATCCCTAAGTAGTTAGACTTTCATTGTGATTAAAACAAATTGATCCATTCTTAATAACTTAAAAACTGTTTCGTTTTATTATTTCAGACCTCTTGGAAAAGGCAAGTATGAAAATTTACTTTTATATTTAAAATAAAAATAGCTTTTTATTATTCAGCTCTAAAAGCGACTAAAAATTATTATTTCATGTACACGAATATTATTATTATTAGGTATTATTCGTAGTGACTTGTTAAGAAACAAAAGTTTATTAATGCTTTGATATTTATATTAAAATCATTACTTTTCAGAAAATATGAACGTAGCAATAGAAATCTGTTTGTTTATACATTTTAGTGTAGATTTGACTATAACTTCAATCAAATTTCAACATAAAATCTATTTAAAAAATAGATATAATGCACACTAAAGCTACTCACATTCGTAAAAAAAAACTGAAAGTCTGTACGTTAAAAAACAGAAAACTCAACAACTGCATTGGCTCGAACTATTTACTTTTTCTGAATATTTTGAGCATGTAATATCTCCGAAGTCATATTCTAAGAGATGTCCGGATTATATATGGATGAATATACAGTTCATGTGAAAAGTATGGTCAATTTAGGCCTTTTTATCAACAATATTGTTTCAACATCTTCATATATCTCAATAATATTCCGATGGAATATATCTGTGCATGATCCTGATCTGTTTTTATGCTTCCTACCTTTTTAACGGTTTTTGATTTATAGTTTGATACGTTTTCTTTATGAAACCACATAGACTTTTACGTTATTATAACTGAGATCTAGAAGAAAAAAATTATATTTTATCTATCCAAATAAATAAAAAATAATAACAAAATTATTACAGAATTTTATTAAAAAAATTCAAAATGATATAACATAACAATGAAGGTACAAACATATTATAAGACCATATAATTCGTTTGATTTCGTCATTTAATACTTAAATATTCTGTCTGTTTTCTTTTTTTGTAACATGAGTTTAAAATCTTTGCGAAAAATAGTAATGTCAGTTAATGGATTGCATATCAAAATTTTAATGTTATTAATATCTCTAATTTTAAAGTAAATATGCAAATTTTGAAAGTCCTTAGAAATTTTTATTTATGTACTGTAGTAGTTTTCATTTAGTTATAGATGTTTTTTGAAATAATATTTCATAAAAACTGATATGTCTCTTTTTCTATATAATGTTGCTGTCTGTCTTTTCCTAAAATTGTGTTGAGTGAATTCTTGCGTTTAGTCTAGGGTTGTGGTTCAAGCTCAAGGGGAGAGAAACTTCCATATTTTTTATCAACTGCTCAGCGGTGCCGATGTGCATCTCTTAAGTGAGTCATTACCTATCCTCTTTTACATTTTCAACACACACACTCTTTTAAAACTGAGTCACCCCACCCACTTTTCTTCTAATGTTAATTTTTCAACCTTTTATTTCAGAAAATTTGACGTTCTGAAGCCAATGCAAATTCAGACAATCGTTTTAAACGTATGATGTGATCTTAAATTAAACTGTCATCAACATTATAAGTACTAGTATTTAGAATATAGCCCTAAATGGCCAGTAATAGTGCTTAAAATCATTTTTTTTTTGCTCACGCCAAACTGCCATAAATTAAAGAAATACTTTAATTTTTCCTCAATTAGACTGTAACTGGAAAGGCCAGTGGTTGCCATTTATTTTTTCCCTCTACTTAAGGCTGTTTCATTGAATTGATTTTGATCAAATTAACTTCTTTTGATATTCTAAATCAGAAAATTCTTCCATTTTGTATCCCCAATGTATTCCGTCTAATGAAATAATTATCATTTACAAATAAGTTATTCTTCTTTAAATAAAACAGAACAGTATTTATAAAAGATACTCTTGCACAGGATGATCCAAAATATACAATACTGAATTGAACAGATGAACAAAAATACATAGTTCTGAAACGAAGAGATGGACAAAGATACTTTATTGTCGTCTGTGAACACATTTTTTTTTCAAAGTAAACTAATATACGTAAGATTATTAGCGTGCTGTTTCACCACCGTAGGTGTAATGTTAAGTATTCAAAGTGTACCTTTCGTCATTGTAACCATTGTTCATATTGTTCACGCAGATTCTCAAATGTATCCTGAAACCCAGGTTGTTGCAAAAAGAGGTGATTTTCTCACCTAATACTGGTGCGTTCTTCATGTATCTGTTGTTGTGTTATTTCTAATGGCACTTGCCATGGACAAGCTCACTGATGCATCAGTAATTTTAAGCTAAAATGAGCGTCTCTTGTTTTGAAGTAGCACCAACTAAGGCCAAGAGTACGACTTAGCTATCCCCTCATCCCATTCGCTTTCACAGCGCCTTTTTACTGGGGGGATTCACACTCCTTACATACAGAACACAGATGAACAACCATGTCCAAACCAGACTCGAACCCGGGACGCCTAAATTACAGAGAAGACACGCTACCAGGACGCCAGCTCTTATTTTATCTTCACAGTTGAGCACAGTTTCCTCTATCATTCCCCTTCCACTGACACAGTACATTACCAGAACGATGAAATTTCATAACAATAGACAGCATAGCTGTGTTACTCGGTGCTGTCTGATTAAAGTTCTCTTGGAACTGTGCTGTCACCTTTTGTCAAACTCGGTCCATCTTCACGACGGACTCCGTGAGAGGGGAAATTATGTTCAATCAAGAATACTTTTCCCTCCGTCTGGAGATCCGATTCCAACAACAACTGCACAGCACAACCTCCTTTTCACTGCTGCGAACACGTGCGGCTGGAGTTGTGTCTCGTCGACATACGCAATGACGCGTTCGAGATGCGCGAGATTCAGTACTGTCTAGTTTGGCGCACGCTGTACTCCAACAACGAAATAGATTTAATAATGGTAAGAACTTGTATGCGCGCGTCTTTGCGGGAGTGCCTAGTCCCCTTCCCCCTCAGATATAATAAGTGCTTGAAGTGAGGACTTGCGCTTGCAAAGCCAAGAGCCTTATTTACTGTTACCACAACGCTTGTAGAAAAAGAAATTATTTTTGTGTTAGGGGATCGTCAACAACGTTTTTAAAAATATTAATTTCATAGGAAAAGAGGTACCATAAAATTTTGTGTTACAGATAATTTTATACATATTGATAATCAAATTAATCAAAAACATAATTCAAGGCAATCAATGTAGTAGCTACTAAATTTTGTGGGAAAATTAGAAAAAGTTCCCTTACATGCTTTATAAGGTTATTAACATAAAACTGAAGAGCCAAATTATGTCAATTATGAATAAAAACAGATCCCCAATTCCCCTCCAAATACAGAGGAAGTTCCTGAGTGCTTTTTAAGAGTTTCCTCGGAAGCACTCAGTTAGCATCTCAAGTATCAGGGGTTTGTTTTCATTTATATTTTTGGTGTCCATTCAATTATGTGGGTTCACAGTTGAATACAACATTGGATATACAAATAATATTTTCTAAGGATGAATCAATATACTGAATGCAATAATTGCAAAATAAATGTACAAGTGTAAAGCTATTAACTAGAATAATGAACTATTGTAAATTTAAGTATTTTCTTCCTTCATTACTATCGCATAGTGTATCATCTCTTTTTCTTTATAACTGGGAGAGCAACAAATATCTCTTAGGAATATCTTACGTCACCGATATCCGACGTCACTGGTATAAATCGAGCAATCATCATCAATTTATTATAATTATTAGCACTAAATATTTCCACACAAAAATTAATTGTGTTATAAAGAAAAAGAAATAATATAATAATCAATCCATTCCCACTTAGGCAAACAAAGAATAATTTTATTTTAGTTACTCTTTATTAAATAATTGCAATTAATATAAATAATTTATCAAATAATTATTAGTTTTCGTAAAAACTGAACCATTCTTCTCCTTAACATGGAAAATACTGAAATCCTCGAATTTCAACGATTGAGCTACTCACTGTTGATTTCAACTTTTATTCCAAACTGATGAAACTCTATTTAAAGTATAAATAATGAATTAAGTTTAATAAATGATTAAATGTTTGAAATAAACTGTATTAACATCATCATCCACTGCAAATTTAAAGAAAATTAACTTGAATTTGATTGGATGAAGGAAAAGTCTTTTATTAACGATTGGAAATTCGAACAAGCTATATAAATATGTATACAGGGTGTCCTAAAAGGTCGTTTACAAACTTAGCAGGGTGGTCTGTCATATTATGTTGCACAAGATTTACAATGGTACTTGTGTCCGAAAATTCAAATTGCAACCGCTAGAGGGCTATAATTTCACGAAAACGGGAGAGTGGGGAAAATAATCATTTCAGGCGGGGACGTTGAAGGAATGGCTAACATGCATTACGTATATGGTGCCGCTGATGGAAATGGACGAACCGCGGCACGTATGTACATTGAAGGCTTCCCAAACAGACATCAGCCCAGACTTGTTTTGTTCATGTTTTTTGCTACGCTTTTCGAGAATACCACGATTGAACTTATCCTAATCGCTAGATGGGTAAAAGGCGAACCAGTCCAATGGCCACCACGATCCCCCGACCTGACTCCCCTGGATTTTTGCCTGTGGGGACACATGAAGTCCATGGTGTACGAAACACCCGTAACATCGGACATGGATCTTATCGCCAGTATCGCAGAAGAGGCAACACGTGTCGGTGACACACTTCGACCAATTTGAACGGGCGCGTGAATTCATGCGCCGACATTGAGCAACGTGCATTGTGGCGAATGGAAAGAATTTTGAACATTTTCTGTGGTGTAATGATGTTTTGTAATAAAATCATGATGTTGATATAATTTTTTCTCCTCATCCAAACCTGCACTTATGGCCCTCTAGAGGTCTCAATTTGAATTTTCGGGCACAAGTTTCTATGTAAATCTGGATTAACATGATATGACAGACCAGCATGTTAAGTTTATAAACGACCTTTTGGGGCACCCTGTGTAGGGAGAATGTGAACTAATTGTAGGAATTGAAAAATATTTTTAATAATCAGATGTATAGCGTTTTCCTAAAGAAAAGATGTATTACATGAAAATACAGATGAATGTATCACACAAATAAATAATTGCTTTTTTTTTCATGTTTAAAAACTTATCAGCAGTAGTGGTGGATTTTATTTTCTAACGGAATGAGCTAAATAGAGGTTAAAGTTATTTTCGGCAATAAAATTTAACACCGGTAGATTCTATTTTTGTATATCGAACAGTAGTTACAAACGATAAATATTCAATCTTATCAATGCAAAGCAATTTAAATAATTATTAATAAAAAGGAAGTATCATATTTATTTATCCATCGGTCTGTAATTCTAAATGTATTACAATAACATCATAGAATTCTCGAGAATATTTTAAAATGTTTAAAAGTGAGTAAATTTATGTATTAAAATTGACATTTTATTTTTTATGTGTATTTATTCTTCTTCTTTCTTAGTTTCATGCTTAATGCACAAATGTGTTTTATTATCCCTAAATTTTTACCGATCAGTCATGATTTTTGCGAGAAGGATTTGATATTACATATTTTTGAAATGTGATGAATTAAGCAGAATAAGGCTTTTTCAGTAAATACATTTTTTAAACGTTTCATTTTTTTTTCATTATAAAGATATTTAAAATAATCGTCTACTTTAGTTTATTTTATCTCAAATCTAAATTAAATTCCAGTTAATTTCCTAATTTTTATGTCAGTTAAACCATATTAACTTCATTCTAAAATGTTCAGTTATTTCCTGAAGAACTACACCTTTTTTTAGTTAGTGAGCCAGAGTTTTGAAAAAGTTCTTAATCTGCTCATAAGCTTCGAGTGAAGGGATAAAAAACTGTCAAGACAAACAAATTCTTTTTAAAAAATACCTATGTTTCGCTTACCTAACTCGATGCGTGTAAAGAAATCCCTATCAGAATATCAGTATATAATCAAGGATATATATATATATACTTTTCTTAAATTTAAAATATTCACTATTCTTCACAGCAGATTGAGGACTGAAGCTTTTTTTCTATTGTTCTAGAAAGTCTGAAGCTTCAGCGGAATGCAGACAAATACCAGTTCTTGCACGAGAGCAGGTGTTTGCATGCAAACAACGTCGACGACAAGGCGTCCTTCGTCACCACGAGGGTAAGTGCCTGGCTGTCGAAAATAACTGGTTCTTTTTAAAATTATTTAGGTTATAAGAATTTATTTGCGCTTTAACTTGCATTCCCTTTGGATATAAACAAAATATCATTCACATCGCAAACATACTAACGGAAAAATAAATTGTTCCAATACAGTTAACAGCAATTGCAAAAAATAATCATGCACTGGAAATATTTGATTTGCACATGAAAAAAATGCTGCCAATCACACTAGTTTCTTTTTATTCAAAATATTTCTTTTGATAGATTTTTTGTTGCATTTCTTTTTGATAAATTTACACTATCTAGTAATAGAATTAGTGACCTGATAGGAGCAATTATTTAAATTTCTAAAAAAGCAACAAATCACAAATATCAATTTTTCAGGTTTTTTTTAGGTAGGTCTGAAAGTTAAGCTATTTTCGTGTTATAGTCCTGTAAGCATATTTACAGTGCAAAGTATTCGATTACATTTCCATGTATTAAGTATTAGATTGCATTAATTCGATTCCTTTAAGTATTCGATTGCATTCCATGTATTAATTATTTTATTGCATTCCATGTATTAAGTAAAGTATTCGATTGCATTTCCATGTATTAATTATTCGATTGCATTCCATGTATTAAGTCAAGTATTCGATTGCATTTCCATGTATTAAGTCAAGTATTCGATTGCATTTCCATGTATTAAGTATTCGATTGCATTTCCATGTATTAAGTATTCGATTGCATTTCCATGTGTTTGAGTCAATTTGAGGTAGTGCCACGGTGACTGGATGCTAAGGTCTCGACTGCGGATCCGGAAGGGGGGGTCAAGTCTGAGACCCAATGGCATCGAACAGCATTTGGTTAATCGAATCTGGTTCACGTTAAATCAGTCGAGGGTAAGCGTACTATCTCTGGTATGATTCGGAAATTTGGAATCGGAGGTACCAGCTCAGGTTCCGTTCTATTCATCTACCTGTGGTTCAAAAATCCCCTGGTCAGTTCCAAAATAGCCCTTATGTTGCTTCAAAACGGGACGTTAATACAACAAAACTAAACACAACTGCTATTTCTTATTTTTGATTACTTTTATTTAAATAAGTGTAAAGTATAGAACGTTTTTATAGTCATGGGTATAAAGTAACTAGATTATATGCGCATTAACTTTGGAAAAATTAGGATTCTGTATGTTCTTTAAAAGGTTTGAAAGAGACTGAAAAGAGTCAAAGGAACTACCAACTAGTCAGCAATATCTTATCTTTCAAATAACAAAAGCCGGTTTTCAAATTGCAACTGTGCCTTTATAGATACATATTGTCATTTGGTCATATATATTAGTTGCTTTATTGTATGGATGCAGCTGATGCAATTTGACTCTCGCCTGTGATTCATACCTGCCATCTGATTAGGTAGCTCCTTCATTGCTGTAAATAAGACACGATAGAGAAGAATTCTGATCTAATAAAATAGATGATGTGAATCAAAGGCATGAGTCATGGAAACGAAATGTCATCGAACTTAAAAAATTACCATTCGTAAGATTTTTGTAGCTTGAAAACATTTTAAAGTGCACTTGGATGGAATCGTACCAAAATCGAGTTCTAATTTGAAATACGGTGCGCATCTTGCAAGAATGAAAAGAAGTGACGTCACAGAGTACTACCTCGTGTAATCAGATATTGCATGATGTTTGTCGCTTATAATGTATCGTTATAAATATTACAGAATCTGGAAGTTATTTTCTTATAAAAGTATTTCACTTGTACGAATTAAAAGCTAAATAAAATAGACGCATTAACTGATAATAAGTTTCTGAAATTCTGAAATATTGGCACCAAGAACCCCTAGATGCATAACCTGTGAATGAATTAATCATTAAGTAATACGTTTACAAAAGAGGAACAATTGAAAGTAAATATGAGGGCGTATAAATAAAATGAGCGTTGT
>JAOUZG010031395.1:836120-849092 GCA_026289955.1 Argiope argentata
TTGCAGAGGGCCTTCGACATGCTGGGCTTCAGCCCGGAGGAGACGCTCTCCACGTTTCAGGTTGCCTCTTCTGTGCTCAAGCTGGGAAACATCCAATTCCTGCCCCGGGCCAACATGGACGGAACAGAGAGCTGCTCCCTCGTCAACGAGTACGGTAAGAGACAACCCCCTGACGGCTGGCGTACTTTCTTTCAGTATTCTATATGAAACAGAAGTGAAAAATGGTATATATACTAAAAAATATAGAAATTAACAAGTGGCAAGAGTTGAATAGGGTGAAGGCCCATACTGGGATATATGATAATGAAAATTCGTATCATGTGTAACTTGGTGGCACAGAAAGAAAACTTAGGTATAATTGTCCCCAAGCCAAATAAGGTTTTAAATATGAATTAAATGAATAAGCAAAGCTACAATGGTGTTATGATGTATGTCCAAAAAAGGAAGAGAAACTTATGATTTTTGACATTTAATGTTAATAAAGATTAAATGTGTAGAAAATGCTGAATCTGGATATTTCGTTGAGTAACAAAGAAATTATGACGCCTGTTGAAAATCAATATTATTATTTTTCTGTTTCTTTCTCTATTTCATTGCACCTTTTAAAATAATTTAGCAACATTTCAGGAATTTTAGCTTCTGTACTGGTGGAAAATATATTAACAAATTAAATAAAAAAAGGAATTTTTACTTTTAAAAGTTTGTTTCAGAAACTTGGAGTGCGTGTCATGTAATAAAAGGTGGTACTTAAAATATGAGAGTTCTTTTTATATATCTAAATAATAGCTGTAATTTTAGTTTAAAAAAGCGCGAAAATTTCAAGAAGCCTTTAGCTTTAGATTTAAAGTTTTAGATAATAAAAGTACTTATTTTCTTAACATATTTTTGAGTAATGCTTTTTTTCCGTTTCAGAAGTGTACTATGTGATTATATTAATAAAATGTAATAAATGTCTGTAGGAATTCTATAAATTGTCTATATGAAGAGTTAAAGTTTTAGTGCGTAAATGATATCCTTTTCTTAGCATGTTTTCGATTAATGCTCTTTGAGTAATGCTTTGTGTAATGCTCTTTGAGTAATGCTTTGTGTAATGCTCTTTGAGTAATGCTTTGTGTAATGCCCTTTCAGAAGCGTACGATGTGATTATATTAATAAAATATAATAAATGTCTATGGGAATTCTATAAATTGTCTATGCGAAGAGCTAAAATTTTAGTGCGTAAATGATATCCTTTTCTTAACATGTTTTTGATTTATGCTCTTTTCCCAATCGGAAGCGTACGATATGATTATATTAATAAAATATAATAAATGGAATTTATAAATTGTCTATACGAAGAGCTAAAGTTTTAGTGCGTAAATGGTATCCCTTTCTTAACATATTTTTGAGTGATGCTCTTTTCCCTTTCAGAAATGTACGATATGATTATAATAATAAAATATAATAAATGGAATTCTATAAATTGTCTATAATAAGAGCTAAAATTTTAGTGCGTAAATGATATCCTTTTCTTAACATGTTTTTGAATAATGTTCTTTTCCCTTTGAAAGGTGCACGACATGATTATATTAATAAAATATAATATTTGTCTATATGAAGTCTATAAATTGTCTATACGAAGAACTAAAGTCTTAGTGCGTAAATGATGTCATCTTCTTTGCGTGTTTTTGAGAAATGCTCCTTTCCCTTTCAGAGGTGTACGAGGTGAGCGAGCTCCTCCAGGGGGAAGTCTCTGTACTGCAAGCCGCACTCACCCAAAGAACCGTCGAGACGAGGCATGACGTGATAGTCACTGATCTCTCTGCGACGGAGGTAACATTTCGTCCGAAATGTATATCTGGACTTACTTAAAAAGAATAGCAAAGTAAAGTCTTATAAAAAGTATTATGGGGTGATCTGTGGGATGCCGACCACTTTGTTTTTGAACGTACACTAACTAGTCCTTATCGTCTCACTCGCCCTTACAGCGAATCCAAACCTTGTTGGTGTTTTCAAAAAAGAGGTTACACTGAGAATGATGAGGAAGAATTATGAAATCTGGAGAGATATTTGTGACGAGATTCAGAAGACGCTGAGATTTTGGGTTTCCTCTCTGGGTTGTTTGTAGCTTTGTTTTAATTGATTCTTCATTTATGTAATTACTCTATCACAGTTTTTAGCTGTTCGCTTTTTATGTAGGATTATACCAGATACATGTTTCTGCTCATATTCTTGATTTAACTTTTAATTGTGCTTTTTTAATTTGTTTGTCATTCTAGATCAGCTGAGTATTTTCACCTTGTGTTTGTGCCATTCACTTATTGTTCACTTAATATAATGGGATGGATAGAGGATTTTAGATATTGGTTCATTGTTTGAAAATGCTGTTCAGTATACTATGTCTTCCTTCCTCTAGACATTGTGATATTATTTTTAGGTTTACGTTTATTACTGCTTTCTCTATGCACATTTCAACTGAGTCACTTGAACTCAGAATTGTTTTACCGAGTATATAATTTAAGTATTTTATTTTAGTCAAATGTATTATGATGTGCACTCTTATTTAACTCCAATATTCTGGCAAACGATTATAAACCTTTCAGTTAATAAATAATGGTTCCCTGGAGATCCATCAGTTGGCGGGTCGTTGTGGGGTAGGATCAGAAGAGTTTTTCAGAAGAGTTAGAAGTCGAAAGCTATGACAATCTTCACAGTGAGGTGTGTTGAAATCCTGAAATGGAAACGTGAATTCGATGCAACTCCTACACTAAAAGTTAGTCAATTATAAAAGTGGAATAACTAAAGAAACTAAGCAAGGATAATTTTCGTTTGGAGAAAATTTATCTAAATTTCATTTTTAAAAAATGTGAGGCGTTAGTTCATCACTTTCTAGCAGCGACATAAGAAAAAAAAATCATATGAAGTAGTCGTTACTTACAGCATTCTTGTTTTACTTCTTCATCTTCGTTGATTCCACAAATTTGCTAACAAAGGAAATCGTTTGAGGCCATTTGAGTTCTGACCGTTTTCCCCATGCTTCAGCTTAACTAATTATGAAGTCATGAACTTGAAAATCTACTTTGCTGAACTGGAGGAAAAAAGTGACGATACGGACATCGTATCTTAAATGGCTCAGGGCCTGTAGAAGGTATAATCTATAGGATATGGATAGGGGGTTTCCTTTTTTTTTAAATCTGTCAGGGCCTATCGTCTTTCCACTTTGGAGAAGGCGATGCCAGGACACTTATCGCCCTTGTCCACTGGCCGCGGCTCAAAATTACGAAGTCTGCCCTCAAAAGGCCCTAATGTTGCTTTAAAACTGGATGTTAATATAACTAAACCGGAAAGGAACGGTTCTACAAAATTTAAAGTTCAAAGTTTTTGACAATTAATTTTTTTCTTTTAATATACTTCGCTTTTGATGAAGTAAAATTTTAAAAAAATAATCAAATTATAAACTGCTTTTTCAAAATGTTTTAGCATTCCTATATATGGTAAAACAGCATAAAGCATTTTCATAATACATTGCAAAAACAAAAGCACACACACAAAAAAATACGTGGAAACTCAGACTTCCAGTCATTACAGAACCAAATACTTAAAAATGAAATTATATTCACGTGAAATGAAAACGTATTTTAAATCGTTTAATGTTTTTTAAACGTTTCAAAATATTTTTAAAATTTTGAAATAAGTGTTCTTAAATGTTATATCCATTTGAAATATAAGAATTTGATGATGACGATTGTCTTTCAGGCCAACTACGCAAGAAATGCCTTATGCAAAGCTTTGTATAGTCGCTTATTTACTTGGTTGGTTAATAAAATCAACGATACAATCAGGGTAAGTGAATTCTTCCATTCAATTTAAAAATATTAGGCATCTATTTTTGTTTAATGGATTTAAAAAACAATATACATCTATTTTTGCTCAATGAATCTAATATATAATAGATATTTCTGCTTGTCATGAGTTGTTATCTATATTTCTGTTCAACAAAAATGATTTTTGATGGACATCTATCTGTATAATGAATTCTTATCTATTGTTCTGATCAAAATTTAATGCCTGAAAGAAATTTTCCCTTCTGATTAACCTTTGCACCTTTCAGCAATTTCTTGTTAAACATACACTTGCATTGTTCAATGAATTTAATACAAAGCAAGTATTAAGCCGTAATGGAAAATTCCTTATTGAATATTCATACTAAACAACCGTAGTTTATTATTGCTTATAAATGATATGATAACGATATCCAAATCAACATGAGCTGGGTATTATGTAATTTGTTCGAATTTTACATGAAAGATTTTTGGATATTTTCTTCACAAGAACTTAAATCTCTAAAGTCATCATTGCATTTTATTAGTGAATTCGATTATAAAGTGGAAACCAAATTGCTGAAATAGTTGGACTTTCTTAAGGCTTTTCCTGCTTTTTCATTAGGTCAGATCAGCTCTTATAATTATTCGAGTTATAATCGGTCGCTGGCGAAAAAATTCGTTACTTATAGAGAATGACGCGTTCGATTCGAATAAATATATATATTACAATGAAATCTGCAATGCATATTTCAATGCATCCTGTCAGAACATCATTTCTTGAACGGCCAAGCACCGCGTACTCGTGCAAGTTAAATTATATTTTTATTCATTTTTATTGTTTCATTGAATGAGTTACTTTAGTATCGCAAACGATCCAAAAAACTTTGTCTCGCATTGATTGTTTAAAAAATATATTTCCTATTTATTTCATTTCGTATAATCACGTGCTCAAAATGATATTTTTCTAGGTTTTGTTTGCTGCAATCCTTCATTTATTTTTTTTTAATCAGAGCTTTTTTAAATGCAATGGCAACGCATTATTAAAAGCTGATTTTTTTGAGATCCTCGTGCAGATAATAATTTTTTTTATTTTTCACCTATGGATTTTTGTTGACGCCAAAAACCTCATCACTTAAAACAACATTACGTTCTGAGAGGATAAAAAGAAATTTTGTAATAATATTCATTGCATTTATGGGTCTATATTTTCTGTTTCATATCTCTAAAACGAAATTAGTCAATGACTGTAACGATGTTTAATAGCTATCCGTTTGATATTTATATTTGATAAAAATTGCATAATGTTTCAGTAGCATATCTTCTTTAAAACCTTAAATCGGTGATTTTATTTGATTGTGAAGTTTATCGATGATAAGTACAATACAAAATAAGAGCTATAATAGAAAGGAAATTAATAGATATATCTCACGTGGTGGCTCTAAAATATTTATATACATCCTCGGAATATTTACATTAATTGATAAATTCTTTAAAATCGGAACTCGTTTTGAATGTTGGCACAAGAATGAATTTTTTTTCCCTTATTATCAGGAAAGGCTAGTGCAACCCAGCTGCTATTGCTTCCATCATGCTAATCTTTGCTTCAGCCCATTTCGTAATTCTTTATTATTGACTAACCGCCTTTGGTGACTAGCCGTTTCGTCATATTAATGCTCGTTAAATTTATAATAATGAAATGGTTTATTTAACTCCTATTTTAATAGATTCTTCATCAAAATATTTTAAAGTTTCAAATTTTAATAGTCATATAATTCACTTATAATATTATAAAGACCTTCTGCCTCAACGTAATATGTATCTTTGCACTTTTCTATTAGCTCCAGCCTAATTTATTCTTTAAATTAAAATGGAAATGATTCATATGCAATTAATTCTTTTACTAAATTTTTTACCAAAACAACTATATATATATATATATATATGTATACTGAAAACAGTGTCACTGAGCAATTAAACCGTATGGACGCTGAAGAATATCTTTCTTAATTTATGTAATATCTGAACAAAATTTCAACAAAATTTTCTAAGGTTCATCATGAATGGATCGATTAATTAACTATGTTTAAGTACAAATGAATCAAACAATAAGGAAATACACATAATCGTTTGAAGTAATCTTTTAAACACGTGTTAAGTCTAACCTCGTTAGCTTGAGGAAAACACTGATTAAAAAACGATGTACTTAAAGCTATAAGAATATACCAAAAATATGTAACTAACATATGTACTGTTTAATTATAAAAGCCCACGAGTAACCTAAAAACAATTTATTTACAGTGTGTGACTGAAGTAAAATAAAACAGCAAACCAATGAATCAGAATCAAGTCCGTATCCGTTTAAATATAGTAGCCAACACAATGCATATGCGTAAATTTTCAACGCCAGTTATGATAACGCAAATGCGTGAATTTTCTCGCTAGTTGGAGTAATTCTTGGCAGACTAAAAAATTTTAATTTTCTTTATTCTGTTTTATTTTAGTTCGAAAGTACTTCAGAATCAGTCTGGAAGGTCGATTAATTAACGATGTTTAATTTTAAATGCATCAAACATTAAAAAAATAAACAAAATCGTTTGAAATAATCGACCGAAAACATATTGAGTCTAACTTTAATAGCGTGGGACAAAATTTAAGTCTTACTCTTTTGATCATAAGGAAATGAAAAGAGTTTTTGGCTGGAAAGTTAAATTAATAATTAAAATTCCAATTAAAAATTTAAAGAAAAGATTCCAAGGTGCACATTTCCGACTTCCAAGGTATACATGGTCCATATTTGGTAGCTGTAGGTCAAGTAGTCTGGCCTGTAGAGCGTCAACATACACATTGAATTTTATTATAAGTATAGATATATATTACTTACAAATATTGACATTTTCAAGTGCGAATTCTATTCTTAACTCCTTCTCCTTTCTGTTTCAGGCTAAAAGAATAGGTAAAAGAAAATGTATAGGAATGTTAGACATATATGGTTTTGAAGTCCTGGAGGTAAGTTAAGTTACGTTCTTTATTTATTAAATAATTTTATCCTTTTTTTTAAAAAAAATATTTGACTGTCTTCCATTTCTTTATAATTTATTCCTTTTTGAAGTTTTTATTTAACAAAGTAATTGATCTCATTCTCATTAAGCTACATAAACATTATAAATACGTTTGCATTCTGCATTCAATGTGAAAATTTCCGAGGATTAACACATTGACAGCCGGCGACCCACAAGACATTCGACGGCTGAGCGGCGGCACCGTAGCAGAAAATTCACGAACTCGGAAACCCGCGTTTTCGCGGGGCCGGCTGTCAATATGTTAAAAATGAATATTTCCTCAAACTTCTTGGTGAAAATTTATTTCGAATGATAGTTAAACTTGATGCTGTTATTTCACGTACTTAAATGTGACATTAAATGTTTTCAACAATTTATAAAGGAAATCAGAGTTGTGATCTGAATTATTCAAAATGTTCAAACTACCTTTAAATGCAGCCCGTTATGGAACAATTGAAGGGGAGAAACCACATGGTACCTATGAAACTAACTTCGTTTTTATAGCTATGTATAGGATGAGTTTGAGGATTGCATGCACTTTAATTAAAAAGCGAAAACAGAAATTTATTTACAGAAATTATGCACTAATATGTTCAGTTAACCAAACAAAAAAATAGAATCATCAATTCATATTAAAGGTAACAAAATAGCTGCTTCACAAAGCTCGGAAAATAGCAAATCAAATCCTATTCTCTCCTTGACGATCAAAGGTCTCACTAAACAAAAAGTCTAACTTTGGCTCCTACAGCAAAGAGTGTATACATTCTCCAAAGACACCCGACTTCTTTAGAAAAAAAAATTAAATTGAAATCTGCTATGCATATTTCAATGTATCATATCAGAACATCATTTCTTGAACGACCAAGCACCACGTGCTCGTGGGATTTAAATTATATTACTATTATTCATTTTAATGGTTTCATTGAATGAGTCACTTTAGTGTTGCAAACGATCCTAAAAAAAACTTTGTCTGGCATTGATTGTTAAAAAAAATATCGCATTTCCTACTTATTTCATTTCGTATAGTCGCATGCTCAAAATGACATTGTTCTAGGTTTTATTTGTTGTAGTCACTAAATTACCCAAATGTAAAATCTTGAATTTTTCTAAAAAAGCAAAATATTTCCAGTTTATAGAATTCATAACATTATATTTAAATACTGCTAGAGAATTTATTTATATCAAATTGAAGCTTAATTAACCATACCACTTTTAGAGATTGTCGATTTATGCATAACTTTATGTCCAGTAAAATTACTGGTAAAATGATTGGTTCATTTACCCAAAAGAAACTAAAAATGAATCAAGCTATGTTTTATACTATAAATGAATCACATCCTCGATTGAGCATTGATTAATATTCGTTTCAAGAAATTTTCCTTAAAAGTTTTTTTTTCTCTTTCAGTTCAACTCGTTCGAGCAGCTCATTATTAATTACTGTAACGAGAAACTCCAACAGATTTTAATAGAATTAACACTGAAAGCAGAGCAAGAAGAATACATCCGGGAGGTAAGGGACCTTCTTCTTATAGCAACCTGTTATATGTACACCTTTTTCTCAACAAAAGTTTCTATTTCGAATTGAATCCAATTCCTCTGTCCGTCAATTTAAGTTCGAAGACATAAGAAAAATCTCTGTTCTTCAATAAAAATGAAAACAACATCCATTTCAACCCTTTCCACTCCGTGTTGCCTCTGATTCACCATTCAAGACTGTGCATCAATTTGACTTATTTATTTATTTTTCAAATTTAATTGTTAAAAACGCTTACAAAATGGTTAAGAGATGTAGATTAATTTTTCAAAAAAATTCGAATTAAAATAATTTTGTACATTTATTTTTCATGGATATAAACAAATCGTTGTATTAGATGAATAATGTTGCATGTAATTATTTTTCGGAGTGCAAAAGGGTTAAAGTGATTACATTATAATTCCATAATATTAAGCATTGGGAAAACCTATTGTGAGAGTGATGGGCAAGCAATAACAAGTTTGAGTCAGTTGGTATTTGAAAATTTAATGAGTTGCAATATAGAACGTTTTGTTGATGTGCAAATTGAAGATTTAAATGATGAGACTAAGGTAATCAGGTTCAGAGGTAACATAAAAGCTCGTTTTTTAAGCAACACGTCTTAATAGTTCGTCTTCACGTCACCTCGTCTTGGCGTCAACTGTTCGCCTTTTGTGTTGTTATTACTTGTGGCACTTGCCATGGACAACCCCCACTGATACATCAGCAGATTTTAAGACAGAAACATGCGTCTCTTGTTTTACAAGTAGCGCCATCTAGGACCAAAAGTACGACTTAGCTACACACGTCACAACACTTTTCAGGGGGCAGACTATATTCATGCAAATTCATTCATACAACTGAGATCGTAATTTAGACCTGGAACAGAGAACAATCATCTCTGACCCAGTACCCCCCGTGATATTACTCTCGATGTAGAGGACTTTGCGACCACGAACAGATTTAACAAGCCCCAATCGCCACACACTCGGGGAATCTTTTGGCCGATGAGCTTCGAACCCGTAACCTAAGTAGTACGAGTCCAACTCTCTACCAACCAGGCCAACCCGACCTAATGTTGTAATAGCTAGAAAACATCTCTTTGAGATACTTTTCAACTCATTCGTTTTATTTTTCGAACACTTTTATAAGAAAGCATAGGTTATGCGAAACAAATGAATTTAAAATCAGCATATACTAAAATTAAGCTTTATTTGCTTCATTTTGTCTGTTTTGCTTGATTGCTTTTATTTCATATTTAATCAGAATTTTTTTAAAAAAATGTGTATTTCTGTAAAAAGTGAATTGATACCCCGCTATAAATTAATATTGATCAATGAAAATCAATGTTATATTATGAATATTAAAAAAATCAATATTATATATAATTAATTAAAATTAGTACAGTGCTAAGAAACTATTTTTTGTGGATTCGGATTTTACTATTTTATATTGCATAAGTAAAAGCCCATACAACCATGCACACTCAGATCTGTTGTAAAATGAATTACTTAAAATGAATAACGAACTCTTCATTTAAGAACGAGCAAGAGTACGAGAGATATTTTTCAAAAATTGGTGTATAAATATAAAAATCTTTTTTTTTCTTTTAAGCGTCTTACATTCTGAATATAATATTATTTTATATTATTTGAAATAATCTTCTTATATGTAGCCACATATCTTACTTGCTAGTGAAAACTATACTTAGTTATGATTGAAATTTAATTGGGAAATTCTCTGAACAATCATATTCCAATTCTGTAAAATCATTTCATAACAATCTTTTTTTTACTATTCTATATAATTTTAGTATAAAAATATTGCATTTTTTAATAAATGCTAAATATTAACTTTTTCATATTATTCTATTTTTAATTACAAAAAGAATACGATATTTTATTGCAAATATTTTTTATATCTCAACATAAACACAAAGTCCAAATCCATCTTTTTTCTGCTGATTTATTTCTTTCAGGAGATATTTAATTCTCTCTATCTCTCTATACATTATATGAAATATTATAGCTAAACTTGTATATCATTTGATATAAATTTCAAATTATATTGCCAGAACCAATCTATTTATATTGCTAAAAGTAAATTATATACATATCAAAATGCTTAAAGTAACCCGAGTCCACAATGCTAAAATTCGGTTTTTTTCAGGGAATTCAGTGGGAGCACATTGATTATTTCAACAACGCTGTCATATGTGATCTTATCGAAAAGGTAAGAAAGCTTTATTTTTCTGGTAAAATTTAGTCACCTAAACAATGATTAGAAATATATAAAAAATGTAATAATATTCATTACATAACGTTACGTATCTCTATTTAAATAAAATTTCTAATGCGTCACTTTAAATGGCATTAATTAATTACACAGTAGAGAGTATTCTCTTCTAATCCAGAGTTCCATTACAGTTTTGATGATCTGCATAAGACTTCTAGAATATTTTTAACACAGCCAATGTTTCTCAAATCGGTAAAAACAACGCTATCGTGACATGAACTTTTAATTCTGTAATTCCACACAGTGCGGCCTTCAACTCGTTGAATGCTTTTTCAGCCTCTTTACTCCATGGAATTTCATTCGGCACTTTCTTCTTAGTTAGTTCTGTTAATGGTAAAGCAGTTTTTGCAAAGTTTGGAATATATTGCCTCTAAAAATTGCATAATCCTAATGCAATCATCAGTCCTTTCTTTGTCTTGGGAGATTTTAAGTTTTGAATCGCCTTTATTCTTTCTTCATCAGGTACGTGCTTACCTGAACCAACTACATGTCCCAAGTATTTAACTTTCTGTCTTGAAAAATCACACTTGTCCAAATTTACTGAGAAAATTAAATACTCCAATCTTTTGAAAACTTCTTCCAAATGCTTCATATGCTCCTCCCACGTATCAGAAAATACTCTTAAATCATCAATGTATCCTTTAGAATCTACTTCTTTACCCACCACACTGCTTCTAAACACACTTATTTGTGCTCCTGAATCTACAATAGCTTCGTACTCAGTTCCTCCATATGAAATTTTTACCATTTTAAGATCAGACATCTTTGGCTGAACAGCAACCCCTTTCTGATTTTCCATTACAACCTCACCGTTGAATCTCGCAGTAACTACTTTACTTTCGCTCTCTTTTTCTTCAAGAACTTTGACTTCCGCCACTTTAACCTCAGTCCGTCCTCTCCCTTCTTTCTTATCCCGACAAAATCTGGCCAAATGTCCTGCTCGCCCACAGTTGAAGCACGTAACTGGGTTTTTGAAAGAATTTCGCTTATCAAATCTCCTGTGATTACTCGACTCTTGTCTATATTCTCCACCAAAGATATTATTTCTTTTATTAAAACAGATTTGTTTTTCTTGACGGAAATTTCTATACGATGGATACAAAGAGGCTTTATTATATTGCCTTGCATTTTCATATTCATCTAACTTCTCAGAAAGAGCATCAACTGTAATAATTTTACTCCAATAATCAATAAAATGTTGTTGAATATCTCTCGATACCTGTTCCTTCATCTGCTCCACAATAAGAAGTTGTTTCAGACTTTCAAAATCATTAATTTTTAATCCCATTATCCACTCGTTAAAATAATTCGCCAACTCAAACCCAAAATCTCGCAAAGTATTTTCAGATGATTTACAATGACTTTTAAATTTTATTTTAAATGCTTCCGGGCTCAATTTAAATCCTCTCAATAATATACTCTTCACGTGCTCATAATCGTTTGCCTTTTCTTCAGGTTCCCGGGAAATGAAATTCGCCATTTCCAACGGCAATAGTCCAATTAGATTAGTTACCCAATTTTCCTTTTTAATCTGCACTCTTCCTGCTTGTCTTTCAAATAATATTAGATAAAAACTTATACACCTTCTTTGGGATCAAAGTTATGCATTAACCTTTGCAATCCAACTTGTTCTTGCATCCTTTCATTTTGAGAACTCATTTCTCTTCCAACACCACTATTCACAAACGATGCCTCTATCTTCAACTTTTCTAATAAAAACTCATCTTCTTGTCTCTTCTTTTCCAATTCAAACTCATTTTCTTGTCTCTTCCTTTCTAATTCAAACTCATTTTGATGCTTAATTCCTTCCTCTCTTTCATTAACTATTCTTTCTAATAATTATCTCACAAACTCCTCCTCATACTCCGTACTTCCTAGTATTATCTTTTTTAAATCAACAACTTTCATATCTTTCGTAATAGTTTATCCTAATTCCTCCGCCAACAACTGCAAATCTACCTTCTTTGATCTTCCTAAAAAAGCCATTTCTAAACCAACTCTTCTAAATAAACTTCAATAAATATTATAAATTATATACTTTCTTTCAACAACCTCTATGCTACTTTGATGTACTTAAAATTTCTTTATTCCATTATTTAAGATAAAATTAAAGCAATAAAATAAATGTGAATTTGAAAACATTTTAAAATCTGGACCGCTATTGACCATGACCGCAATAACTTGCCCTCTAATAATAGCTATAATTATAGTTTTAATTGCAACAGAAATGAATTAAATCAGTTGTTTCAAATATATTTATGTTGTCAGCGAAATAGTCATTTTCAAATGGTTATATATATAT
>JAOUZG010031395.1:849192-874167 GCA_026289955.1 Argiope argentata
ATATATATATATATAAATTGTAATTTTAACTGGAACAGAAGTGGAGAGTCGTGGCCGAAAATCATAAAATAAACTCATATTGACTTTTTAAATTCGTTTTATTTCAGTTCTAGAAGAACAGCCGTAAGTTTACAGGGCGAAAGAGAATAGAAAAAAGGGCCGAAACATTTATCTCTAGTCTTATATACTATGATATTCTCATCATCACACATTTGTAGATTTTTGACATGAATTCTATAGATTTGACCTTGACAAGAGAAACAGGATTATTTTAGAAGAATCTATTTTATATAAGTGATTTATTATTCATCGAAAAAATCCTCTAAAAGAATATTCACACCAGTGATTTATTATCCATCCACTCGGCAAGTGGACTCAATTGCGCATTCACTTTATGATACTTAATTTGATGTATTAATAGACCAGGAAGTTACTATAAGCTAAATTAAGACAAAACTTTGTGAATTTATTACATTTAAAATTAAGGTTTTCAAATATCATTGTATATATTGTTAACTTGAAAATGTCTCATTTCTCAAGATCGCTGTCATCTCATGGCAACCTTTGAAATGAAACTGAGCTGTCTTTCTTTAGTATAGCCTTCCGTTGTGTTTTTCAGAACCACCACGGCATCCTGGCTCTGCTGGACGAAGAGTGCCTTCGGCCTGGTCCGGTCAGCGACGAGACCTTCCTCTACAAGCTGACGCAGGCCTGCCAAGACAACCCCTACTTCGAAAGCAGAGGATGCAGGAATTTCGTCGCGGACAGCACCCTCCCCCACCACAGCTTCAGGGTCAGGCACTACGCGGGCGCAGTGAGTGCACCACCCCTCTTGGCCGCATTCTTTCACCTTCTCATTCTTCCTTCTTCCTTTCTTTCTTTCTTCCTTCATTTGTTTGTAGCTTTACTAATCGCATTCTTTCATTCCGACTTCGTACATAATTTGCTTTTTTTTTCACAAATATTTTTTTCACATTTTTTGAGAATAATTGCTTTATTTACAGACACGTATACTTACTCAGTATTCCAATACGTATGGTGGTTAAATTGTAGCACTAATCTAAAATATTTTTAAAATACTATGTCAACTAATAGTTTTGTATATTATATTGGGAATCTTGCATATTGTACTTTTTTTTTCTATTGTTACTGTAATAATTGTATAGTTTTTCATGTTGATATTGCAAAAAATGCGTTCTTTCAGAAAAATTCAAAATACATATTATCACTCAAGTATTATTACTCCAGCTTCGGCTTCAAGACACAAACCACATTAGAAAATCTTCAAATAAAATATAAATGTATACACAGTACTATGAAATATTTTGAATATGAATGAGCTAAAGGATTTGGTCACGAATAATTTGTCATCAAAACATTACACATTTGTAATATATATATATTGGTGGCTCTAAGTTTATTTAAAGAAATTCCGTACTATCTTAGATAGATATATAAAATAAGCATTAGAGATCACAATTTTAACAATAGTTAAATCAGTTTTAGACAAAACAGAGGAGCTTTCTTATAAAAGGTGATTAAAATTAAAATTTCACAGACTCCTACCTCCATTTTTACTGAAAGAAATTTAATACATTTGTTACTTATATCAAGGAACCGAAATTTTTGGTTCGGAAACGATATATATATATATATAAACAGAAAAAAAATAGTTTGAAATTTTGTAAACAGGTGGCGCCTGTAATGAAATAAAAAGAAAGACAATGGTTTAAAAATAAAATAATAAAAATGTGTTTTATTTATACATACCAGTGGACTCTAAATGTGTGCTTTGCTTATTAATAATATGCGGGAAAAGTACCACCACATTACTAACGCCTGCACGTTGCGTTTGAATAGGAACGAAGGAAACATTTCGAACGATGACAGTTTTCACGTTCGCTTCATTATTTATTCGACCTTTGAAAAAAAAACAGCCAGAAATCACCAAGGTTCAGATCTGTTGACCATAATGTACAAGCAAATAAGAAAGTAAGCGAGATTTTAGGTTTTTTCAGGAAAGTGAGTGTGAATCACGTTCTTTATGTATCTTGTCATATGACCGGTAGCATCGTCTTGCATTAACACAATGCCAAACAGTCTCATTACCTTAACGCCGGAACAACAGAATCCTCCAGGTTCTATTGTACCGATCTCAGTGTCCTTTTATCTAACGAATCTTTTCATTGTGACTTCATTGATGAATGAAATACAGGCTAACAATGAAATTTACTGTGAATCCACACACGCCATGACGTATTTGGGGATTGTAGATGCTATCGTTGTGTGGCATGAGGATTGGGGTAACCTCATATATGCATCTCTGTATAGTCACAGCACAATACATCAGAATGAAAATCAACATTATCTGGCTATAAGGTAACCGATAGCCAATAATTCACAGGCATCCTAGATTTTTTTAAAATGCAAGGCGATATTGAGACAAGCAGGGTAATCTTTCGGTTTCAGTTACTGCCCGAAATACAGCTTGTGAAGGTACAAGTGTAGAATTTTGAGTAAAATAATGTACATCATTGAGCATGAAATTACCAATACGTAATTCAGCTGTTACAATTGCGGCTTTCTGCCCATTTGTAGGCTCCTTCAATCGTCTCCTATTCCCTGTGCAATTTCTAGAGGACCAACGATCAGACATTTTCTTCAAACCATACATCCCGTTTTTACAAAGTAATTAAATGAGAACACAAAAGCAGAGGGTTTTTAACAATATAGCACCATTAACTGAAAAAAAATAATCCAAATGTCTCCCAAACTTAACTCTGTTTCAAACCATGATTTTATGATCTAAGTAATAAATAAATGAAGTTTCATTTGGATTCGATCAGTAGAAACGAAACTATATATCTCTGAGTATCGTTCATTTAATGTTAACCACTGTTCTTTCTTAAAATACCTTCTTTACATAAATACATATTCACTTGATATAATTATCTCATATTGGTTATCATCACGCACTTCTCTCATCTTATTATCACACAGACAACAGTGGCTGTGGATGTATTGAAACTGCTTCGATTTCAATTTTTGTGGTAATTTAAAACAAAATAATTGCTGATTGCATTATTTTATACGCTATACCTGCATAAATGATACCGAAAGAAAGAAGAAAGTGGGATGACAAAAGTAAGGGTTCTGACTTGTTTACTTTACAATTGTGGGCTCGCCCTGTTCAAATTATACAGTGTAACTGAACACTCATTGTACTTTGAAATATTTACCGTTACAATTTTACAATTTTAATAGTACAAAACCACGAAGAATTATCTCTCAAGAAACAACAATATGGTATTCAAAATGGCTGCCTCTCGGTGTTAATCGCGTTCTATCTTGCAGGTGACTTACTCCGTGACGGGTTTCATTGACAAAAACAACGACATCCTCCACAGAGACCTTTCCCAAGCCATGTACAAAACAGACCAGCCTCTTCTCAAGACTTTGTTTCCAGAAGGTGAAGCTTATGAAGTATTTCTTAGGTGCAGCTTCTGTGTTTCTATCCATGCATTTAAAGCCTCTAATGTTTGCATCCTTGCAGGAAATCCCAGGCGGACGACCCTGAAACGCCCCACCACAACTGCCACCCAATTTCGAATCTCACTCGGTGCATTAATGAAGAGTATTCAAGGACGAAACGCTCTTTACGTTCGCTGCATCAAGGTGAGGCACTCAATCACTCGAGCCATTTTTAACGAATCCGTGTCCAATGTATGAAACTCACTGATTGTAATTTATATGGAATATAGTCTAAGTCAGGGGTTCTCAAAAGGAAGGTCGTGACCCCCAGGGGGGTTATGAGATATTGAAGAAAAGTTTAAAGAAAATTAATTTATTGCTGTAGTTTTCATTAAAAAAAGAACACATAAAGCTTTTAATGCACATACAAGTTGGTTTTTGTGTTCTATTAGTTAATGGGTGTTGATGTTGATGGAGTTTAATGGCGCTAAAACCACTTCTGTTCATACAGCACCAACGACAAGGTCTATGCGAGCCTATGGTTTGTAAAATTTTCACGTTTTAAAAGGTTTATCAAAATATCTGCTTTAAAACTCTATTTAAGGCCTTAAAAATATGTACAGAGAAACTGTCACATAGATTTAAAACATTGAAAAAAAGATAAAATACTTAAATAAGGTAAAAGAAACCAATCGTTTTTAAAAACATTAAAAGTTGAGGATGAGGTGCTTTATGAAGGATGTCTTTCAATGCAAAATGAGGAGTATGAAAGTACCGAACTCGTTGAGAATCAAAACGTGGACACTCCATCAGTATGTGCTGAACTGTCAAAAGGCATTGGCATAAAATACATCGAGGGGCGGGCTCCCCCAACAACAAATGCCTGTGTGTGAGCCTAGTATGGCCAATTCTTAAACGCGTAATAACGGTTTCCAATTTTCTGCTTTTTAAAATGGGCCAACACTCGATGGAACATTTGATAGAATGAAGCTTATTTGCCTCTTTACTGTCCCATTCTGATTGCCATTTCCTATATAGAAGGGTTTTTATATATTTCTTGATATCATTCAAAATTAGTTAATGGGATACATGAGCTTGTTTGGAATTAACCAATTTTTTAATGCCTGGAATGAGCTTTGTAGCAAACAAAACAGCCATTTTCCAGTGTCAAAAAATTTCTTGATTTTGTTTTTAAATTTATCATTATGGAGAATCCTTGTTCACAGTTGTAATATGTGGAAAATGGCATAAAAGTTTTTAATGCTGTTGTGGACAGTTCTAGGTATTCCTTTTTAATACGTATCCAGAATGTGTTGATATAAATTCTGTTAAAAGTTACTTTAGCTGACTGATCACTTGAAATCTCTATCAGTTGATCATGATGACGAGCACTTACCTCAGCTTTTGTTACTTCTTGCTCCCTGAACGGATTGACTACCCACACAACCCCACTCATATCCTTAACTGGAATGTAATCTGTCAAAGTTTCAATCAAAGTTTCGAGATGAGATAATACTAGTAAGAGGAAAGATAAAGTGTCAAGGGATTTGGCGCCAATACCCGACACATACTCGACGAACACTTGAGTACGTGTAAAATTTTCAAAATCTCTGTCTAAACTTTAGACAGAGTTAAAACTTGGGGGGGGTCGTCAAAATACATAGTCTAAAAAGGGGGTTGCAATATTTAAAAGTTTGAGAACCCGTGGTCTAAGTAACCCTGCAGTCCTTGTGGACGAATCTCTAAAGTAGAGGACATTATATTTAATAAAAAATAATTTAAGCAATTGTATTTTAATTCTTTAGTTCTGAAACTGAGTCACTTTAAATCGATAGAAAATCTGATTAGACTGCTAAGACAAGAAATTTTCACAGCGTGAACATTTCACAACAAAGAGAAACATTTCACAACTAATAACCTTTATAGAATCACAACTAAGAGAACATTTCACAACAACAACAAGAAATTTTCACAACTAAGACGTGAAATTTTTAGTTTCGTTTAGTAACAATTGTTAACATTCTCAGGCTTTTAACTTTCTTTCTACAAAAATAAAACCTTTATAGAATTACATTAGTCGTTTAAAACATATTAATTTTATTTAAAGATACCTTTTCTGGAAAATCAACCAGAATTTTCTTGGTAAATGTCATTCAGAGTAAACCTTTCATCAGTAACCTGGTGTAAAGACAAAAGAAATCTCAAGATTATGTAGTAAACAAAGATGTAAAAATAAACAAATCAAACAAACTTGTACAGAGGAAACTACATAATTTTATACAAGTCCAGCAGAAGTAAAAATTCACCATCAATCAGAAATAAGGACTTATTCGATGCAACTTTAACTTTAATCCATCCGTTGCCAAACATAAATTGTGTAGGCTTATTCCCAGAGTTATTTCTGTTTTGAGTGTAATTGTTTATCTAAGTTTTATTATTTCAAAATAAAAGCACATATTTTGTCATAAATAATCATTTACATGTATAAAAATCAAACACAAGCATACTTATGTTTGGTAATGGGAATACCCCAGGATTCCATATCCTTTTTCTTATTTGCGCATGTATAAAGTAGAATTTTTGCAAAAACAATTTATCCATAGCTTTTTTTCAAGTTTTTACACTTGTTTACTTGGCCATTACATTTGTATACTTGTGGCCATTAAAAGTTTGAAAGTTTGACAAGTTGCACGTTATAATATGTTGAAAGTATCACGAGTACATTCGTGCTGGCAATGGGTAACACCTTGCAAACCACGAGTATATTCGCTGTTGGCAGCGAATGGGTTAAGATTTCAAGAAATGTCATTTAGGAGAAAGTTGGAAAAAGTATTTTTAAACATTTGTGTTACATTTAAGTGTAAAAATTATTGAGTAAATATGATTCTAGAAATAAGAGCACTTTCATTTAAAGAGCCGATAAATCTGCTGTGAAATAATGGGATTTTGTTTTCTTCTGCAGCCGAACGAGCTCAAGCAACCCATGATTTTCGAGATGGCTCTCGTCCAGCATCAAGTCAGATATCTCGGGTAAGTGGTTTTGTGTGTGTCTGTGTGTGTGGCTGGCGTCTTTCGCTCGCTGATGGTGTCCCTCGCTGATCACGCCTTCCTCCGCGTTTCAGGTTGATGGAGACGACGCGGATGCGGAAAAGCGGGTGCGCCCACCGCCAGGACTACGAGTCGTTCCTTCAGCGCTACAAGATGCTGTCGCCCAACACTTGGCCCACGTGGTCCGGTCTGCCGGTGGAAGGGGTCACCAACCTCCTGCGATTCAGTCCCGTCCATAACTCTGACTACTGCTTCGGCAGGACCAAGATCTTCCTCAAACACAGCAAGACCGTAAGAGCATTGTTGATCCTAACATTACAGTTTCATAGTTTCTCTCTCTATCCTTGTTGATATTTAGCTCACACATCATCGCATGTACATAGAAATAGAACCAGGGACATAGCCATTTAGCTGTGTGAAATACACATAATAGGAAAGGTGAGCTATGGCCGTTGGTAAAAATAGATGAAAAATAATTATAAAAAAGAAGAAAAAAGTGCTACACGAATAAATTTGGGTTTCAAGTAAGACAACAAAAGCATCAAATTTATGATTCTGGTCATAATCTGTTATTCTGGTCATAACTATTTATTCTAGTCATAGTCATAATTTATTACATATAATATCAAGCTGGGTTAATCTTAATCATCAAGTTTATGATTATCATATTATCAAATTTTCTCAACATAAGCATGATAAGTTAAATTAAAATTCAATTGAAACAGTATTTCCAGAAATGAGTTCTTTGCCAAAATTGACTATCAAAAATTAAAATTCACAAACCCGCGTTATTATCGCATAAAAGAAAAATTACTATTAAAATTTCCAATTATCCAAAAATATAATATAAAAATTTTTTCTTATAAATACACAGGATCTAAGGAGGGAATGAAGACCTCCAAAATTCTTTGAGAAACAAAATATTTTATAAAAAGGTACTTTTCTATTAGCCGCGCGCAAGCGAAAAATCGTCAAATAAATTTGGCGGAATTCTATATTATTTGGCAATTTTTCACTTTCGCCCGGCTAACGAAAAAGTACCAACAAAATATTACAAAATCTGAAATATCCAAAGAGGGGGCATTGGAACAAGTTATAGTTTACTTCTATTGCCCCAACGCATAGCGCATGTTAATTTAATAGAAATTAATAAAATGTGATTAAAATTTGTTTTATATGAAGTATAATAAGTCAGCATTTATTACTGACCTTCAAGGATATGAATCTGGAATCCTTCGAAGACAGAAGAAAGTAAAAGATGAAAATGAAATCCGCTATGCATATTTCAATGTATCATGTCAGAACATCATTTCTTGAACGGCCTGAAGTTAAATAACATTCTTTTATTATTCATTTTGATTGTTTCACTGAATGAGTCACTTTAGTATTGCAAACTACCCAAAAAAAACTTTGTATCGCATATATTGTTTTTAAAAAAGATCACATTTCCTATTTATTTCATTTCATATGATCACGTGCTCAAAATTACAATTTTTTTCTAGGTTTTATTTGTTGAAGTCATTAACTTATTTTTTTAATCGGAGCTTTTGTAAATGCAATGGCAACGCATTATTAAAAGCTGGTTTTTGAGATGCTCGTGCAGATAATATAATTTTTATTTTTCGCCTTCGAATTTTTGTTGACGCCGAAAACCTCATCTCAAAAACAGCAATATGTTCTGACATGATAATAATGAATTAACAAGTCGTTCCTATCAATGCCTTCTCTGAATGCCTCTCTAATATCAATATTAATATATATCCTACGAAAACTGTTTTAGGAGCCTTTATTAAAAATAATATCATATGCAAAATACGGCTGAATCGTTTTCAAAGTGTGTGTGTGTGTGTGTGTGTGTGTGTGTGTGTGTGTGTGTGTGTGCTTCACGTTATTAAGTATAGAAAACTATTCAAATTACTGAATGTTTTTATCGGCATTGAAGTTAAACAAGTCAGTGCAAATTTGGGAAATATGTCCATGTGGAAACTATTCTGCAGGAAGTTTTACTGTCGTGCTCGCTTTGTGAAATCAAATTTCACCGCAGTCTTGTAGATGCTGCTTGAGAAAACATATTCCGTGTTTAAATACCGATGAATGAGAAAGAGAAGTGTATCCGCAGATGCATATCAGAAAATCTTCTAAAACATGGGCCCTTTTAAAACTCCCTCAACTGTGTACGAAACCATGAAACCATCGTGTGTAATGCGCATTAAATCACGTGGTATCTCTTCAACTCTCCAGCTCTTCAGCTCAACTCATTTCAGTTCTCTCGTCATCATATCAGCTTTCGCCCAGTATCTAGCCATATCAGCTGGTCTCATTCACCGGTTCAGCTTGTCTCGTTCCTCTTCCTTCCAAAACCTTCCGTTTTAATCCTCGGTCAAACTCCAGCACTCAGGCTCGCATTGGCACGTTGGAGATGCCGATCATCCAATAATTTTTCAGAAATATTCCCAGTGGTCAGCAGTTAACCGTGGAAATATTTTCTACTCCTCCATGCTCCTAGCAGAATCTTCACAATAGGTACAGTATTCTCATATAGAGGGTTTAGTACTTCTTTCTTCAAAGGGTCGTAAACCGCATATGTTGTTCATTATCGGAACTTTATCCCAGTTTGGGTGGTCCATAGAAGAAATAGCCCCATCTAGTGTTTTGACAGGGTTCCTTCTTCAAAGGTCCGCAATTGCATGTGTTCTCCGTTATCTGTCTCCATTTAAGTACAAAGGGCGATGCTAAAGGGGAGAAACACAATGCGCAACAAAGGAAGAATCGTCTCACCGCTGGCCAGAAATAACAATATTCGAACATATGTCTCTTCAAAAGGAGACAAGGGTTACGACTTCTTTACAGAACATTGATCCTAGTTTGGTTTTAGGAATTCAGGCAGAACTACCTCTAGTTCTACTACAAAGGAAACATTCATGAATAGAAGTTACTGGTCTATGTCTTGTGAAGGAGAAGCTGGTTTTGCGCATTTTGAAAATCTACGGAATGTCAAAATCCATGCAAGTGAACTTATGCTTGTCTCGGTTAATGTGACGGTTTCGAGTTTGAAGAACCATCGGGCAGGTATCTCTGGTTCACGTTAAATTGATGGAGCTAAACGTCCTCTAGCGTGATGTGCAGTTTGATGAAGGGATGTTAGCTCAGTTGACCTCCTTGTTATCTGATCTCGTTTCAAAATTATGAGATCTGACCCAAAATAGGGAAACGTCCCGTTTTGGAACGGATTCCAAAATGGGATATATTTGGGTCGTCCTAAACGGGACGTTCATATTACTAAACCGACCAATATCAGTTTGAGCTGTGACTATGCGGTATTGATTTCAGACTGTTTCATTGCAGCTGTTCGAGCTGGAAAGGTACCGGCAAGAAAGCCTGCACGACCTGGCCACCCTCATCCAGAAGGTGTTTCGGGGATGGGTGCACAGGAGGCTCTTCGTGCAAATGAGGAGGAGTCAGATAATGCTCGCCACCAACTATCAGGCATGGAAGGTAAGGCGCTACTCCTCTGACTCTCCCCCCTTCTTATTCATTTTGTATCATATATTCTCGATATATGCGACTTGCATAAATATCGTTTATTTTTACACAGTAAATTTCTTCTTATTGTTTTCCCCCTAAATTCTTAAGTGTGCTTCCTTTTTTAATGGTCACTAAACGCATGACACTGAAGTATGAAGAAATTATTAAATTTAGATTACTCTTTTAAATTTGTATGAGAAATAAACTTTTGACCATACAATACCACTACTTCGAGTCATTAATGACTTTTCCGAATATTAATATTAACGCTTGCCTTCAAAAATATAAACCAAAAAATGTATATTTTTTTTAAACTTTTATTTTAAAACAATTTTAAACTTGCCTAATTCAATTAATACTACCATCCTTGATTAAACGCAGTCTGCCATATTAACACACGAAAAGATGTGTTTTTCAGCTATTCAATTTTTTTTTAATATTTCCTAGTACCAAATTAATATGTTTGCCACCCCCAAACTAAGTAAACATCTCGATAATATTATTTATATAAAGAAATATAGATTTATATGGTCAGCATTATTTATGTAAAGAAAGGTTTTAGTTGTTTTCGAAAAACATTTATGCATATGTATACATGCATTTTTAACACTTTATATTTTCTCTATTTTCTTAACTTTAAATATATTATTAGGAACAGTATCCGTTTTTAATACTTTTTAATAATTTCCTGCTTTATTTTTGTATAAATTAACACTTCTTTTTTCAAAATTGTTTACAAAAAGGTAATTGGAACATTTATAATTTACAAAAAGAAATTATAATTTTTTAACTCACATTTCAAAAGTAATTGTTTCAGTGTAATTGTAATAATTTCCGATGGTTCATTTTAAAGTTGCTCAGTTTTTCTATATTAATTTATTTAATAGAAAAAGTATTTTTTACAGACACTTAAATCAGTTTCTTCTATCTTATCCTGTAATTTTTTTTTATGACCAATGAAAACCAATGTTAAAAAATACGTTGGTTTATCTTCGCGCCATCCATATTTTGCATGCACGTGATTCATAGCTGTAGTATATCCACCTCTAAAAAATTAATTGCTGTACTGCATGGTTTTGAAAGAATTTGTTTGAATTTTTTTTCTAGCGTTTGAGTATTGACTGTCCGTGAAATAAATTTAAAAAATTAAGTACACTCATATTTTAATTGCCTTTTCCGGAATTACCTTCAGTTATTCAATAATATTTTCATAAATAGAATTTTATTAAATTCCAAAGCGCGAATTTATTAAAATTGCTAACCGTAATTCTAATCACTGACCTAATATGAACTGAAAACAAAAGACCGAACTGCTCAAAGTCGTTTCAGGATTTATAAACCACTTCTATTAGAAAATTATTTGATTGAATATTCTAAACAAAGATAGCAGCAATTTTAATAATTCAAAAGCGGAAAATTTCTTGAGTTTCTCCTCAATTAAACAGAATTCATGCCAGTCACTTCCTCAAAAATGTCAAGAAATCATTTTTTAACATTTCACAGTAACGCAGCTTTTTATAAATGTCCCTCAGTCTTAACCTTTAAAGGAATTTATTTGTAGGAGAAAAAAAAGATTAAAAATGTTACAAACAAGTGCATTTAAAAATGTTAATTTTAAGTACTGCGCTTGAAAATGTAATTCAGCTGCAAGTTCAGCTGATCATGCGAATCCTCAGTCAAATCTTTCTTACAAAATATCGAAGCAAAATTTCATTCAATTAAGTGTATTGAATTAAGTGTGTGAGAGCTGTTGTCAACTGACAGCTCAAAACTGGAAATGTGTGAATAAATCAACTCCAATTATGTTTTATTGTATTATTATCTGCGGAAAGGCTTGTACTACAGTACCTTTCCTGAAAAAAATTGTTAAAACTGAGTCACATTTTAATTTCTCGATATGCATACCACTGCTCTAGTTCCAATCCTTTGCTGAATTTCTTATTTGTGAGGAATGCATATTTTTCCACTTTTTATTTCACTTTAAAGAATACAACATTTCTGGCAGAGCAATTTAGAACATTTATTTTAATAATTGAAACTTTTTTCAAATTTTGTAATTTTATAGCCATTTTTTTTCTCTGTGAAAGTTTTTTTTCCGACAATAAATGTCCTTTTTCAGTCAAAATTTAATTCTCCTTTGCAAAATTCGAATTTTTCTTCGAATTGCATTTGATTTTTGAGTGAAGATACTAATTTCTCATTCAGTTAAAGGAGCCTCTAAATTCTCAATCCATCGTCTTTTTGACCGTAGAAAGTTACTGTCAGGGGTTGCTTGATAAAGACCCTGCATTCTTTGGTTTTACTCCTCCAAAGCATAAACTACAAATGATGAGGCAATATTTCGTTGCAACTACTTAAGTCGGGCTGTTTTACATTTGTTTAAATAATATATTGATTACATATTACCATATATAGCGTCAATCTGCATTTTAGTTTCTTTATCTTCTATGTATTTCTGCGACGCGTTCTTGAATGTGAAGTCGAATTCATTAAATGAGAGTGTACAGAATACTTTTACGAGTTTTCCCATTGAACAAACACATCTATGAATGACGTTAGTTCTTATTATCTTAAAATATGACCATTCGGTGCGAACATGGCAATAGCGCATGACAGCTAAATGTAAAATATTGAAATCTAATAGAATACCGCACAGTTTTAAGAAATATTCATTAGCGGGGCGTATCTTTACGTTTTACGTTCAGTCGACACTCAAATGCTGCGTGTGATTGAGAGATTGTGTGTGTGGGCGTGTCCAGTCGCTCCAAAGTGCATTGTGGTGTTTGTCTTGACCCAAGTTCTCCGGGGACATTGAGGAAGGCGGAAGTTCGTGCCTGTCTCGCAGTGGACCGACCACCCTCTGGGCCTTCTACGTCATCTGGGGAGCCTACCTAGGCTGGAAGGTGAGATCCTCAACACCCAATCGAGAAACACTTTCTTTTTTTTAATAGTTTGCATAACTTTCGTAAACAAGCCCTTCTCTCTCTCTCTCTCTTTCTTTTTTTGACTGCACTTCGTTACTGCAATTTGATGTGTAGCGTCCAGAACTGGCATAAGTGTCCCAAGAGTTATCAGCAGCTGCATTCTAATCTTTAAGAAGTTTTGATACAATACATATACATTTGGATACAATGTAAATTTGACATAACGTTTCAATTGTAATAATAATTACTTTTGTGATATCATTTTTAATATTAATAATAATATCAGGCATTCTCCATAAAGAGAAATAAATCATATAAACAATTAAATTTGTCTTCTTGCGTTCGGAACAAATGGGTCGACTGCGTTATAAAAGCTGTTTTTAGTATCCATGATTTAAATGAACGTAGCTAATTTAATAAATATTCCTAATAAACATCTCTTTTTCTTCAAAAGCCTTGGAACGCATTGAAATAATTTTTCTCATGTATACTGGCAGCCTTTTTATGATATGCCAGTTCGCCGTGAATGTTTAACGAATTTAATCAAATCTCTTCAGCATAAATTATTCTTAATTGCATCAAAATGAAAGAATCTTAAGTTGCGCAATTTGAGGCATGTTCTACTTTGACTTTTTTTTTTCTTTTCAAAATCTAACTATTCGAAACTATCGCCATAAGTACACTAATCCGATTTGATCTTTAATCACAGCTGTCATTAGTCTAAGAAAAGACTCAGAAAAATCCCGGTACTATTTCCAAATAAATGTTCAAAAGAAATTCTAAAACATTTTTATAACATATTGGCATTTTCAAAAATTCTTATCACTTCTGACAAAGAAGGGACCAAAAGTAATGGAAAAGATAGTTAAAGGATTAAAAAAAATCTATTTCATTCTATTTAGAAAGAGTTCCACTAAAAATGACCTTTACTATCTGAAGATATCGCAGACACTAACAAGTGCATATGATCACTAATGACGTTTAAATATATTTCTGTGTTCAGTATTTTTCGTGAAATTTAGAAAACCAACTACACCGATTTTAATGTATTACTAAAAGAATAACGTAAAAAACTCATCATTCGCCTTAAGAAGCATCTTAAAACTGAACCAGTTTATAAAGTCGTTCTATTTGTTTTGCTTTCTCACTAATCGAAATAAACGCCACAACGAACCAGTCATTCTAAATTTCAGTGTCAGTCTACTCAACCACCGAGATTCCATGTATTGTGACGCAAATCATGCTGTACCTTCTACAAGGCTTCATGATACATACGATCTTATACCATTACAACTACAATTTGATTTTTCGCTTTATTCGCTCCCTTTTTTCATGCCACTTAACCTTTCTTTTCTACGTGAAATTTTCCTCTGAAATTTTCCTTATCGTTTGTAGTTTTTTTCAGTTATAATTATTTAAACATTAAAAATTTTGTTTCTGTATAAAATCTTATAATTTTAATTGTTTCAGAATGGTTGAATCCCAGGCATATCACACACTCAGTTGTTAGAGGTAAATGTAGTGCTTTCTGCCAGAGAATGCTTTAAATATCATTAAAAGATAGGTGACTGTTAATGAATTATATATCTAATATAGCGGCTTCTAACGTATCAATTAAAATGTGTGGCATGTGTGGAGTCTGGAGCTATATTCATATCAATGAAGTTGCTAATGAAGTTTTTTAAAAAATGCAGAAATTCTAATCTAAGAATCTCGAGATTTTTAGAATTAAAAAGATTTTCGAAACAGCTTTAAAGTGACGCTTTTGAACTAGTAGGTATGTTGAAGGAAACTATTGAAGAACTTTTAATACACGTGAGGTCAAACTGGACGTGTCATGCTTCAGGAAATGGCCAACATAATCCCTTGTCATATATGATATGGAACAGTCGGCTAATGAGTTCAAAGGCAAATAAAGATGATTAAAAGGAAATCTGCTATGCCTATTTCAATGTATCATGTCAGAACATCCTTTCTTGAACGGCCATGCACCACTTGCTCGTGAGAGTTAAATCATATTTTTATTCATTCTAATTGTTTCATTGAAATATTATCACTTTAGTATTGCAAATGATCAAAAAATAATTTGTCTCGCATTGATTGTTTAAAAAAAAATCCTTTTTTTTTTTCATTTCATATAATCACGCGCTCAAAGTGGCATTTTTCTAGTTTTTATTTGCTATAGTCCTTAACTAAATTTTTTAAATCAGAGCTTTTGCAAATGGAAGGGCAACGCGTTATTAAAAGCTGCTTTTTTGTAATGCTCGTGCAGATGATAAAATTTTTATTTTTCGTTGAACTCCAAAACCTCATTCCAAAAACAAAATCATGTTCTGACGTGATAATAATGAGAGGATTTAGCCTAACTCTTACTAGACATGGAAATGATTCCTTGTGAAATTATAACGGCTGTTTCCTGATAATATCAGATCAATTATGACATCAAAATGTGACATAAAAGTGACTTCTATGCATAAGTAGAGCTGGTGCCAGTTCTGGAGAGCTATATAAAATTTTGTTATTTTTCAATTTTGATACAGTTTTCTGATATAAACTTAATATGTGAAAATAAGTAATTTTTTCTCATGATATTTTGATTTTTTTAAAATTTTTGATCAGAGATCAGCATCCACTCTCCAGCCTAAGTAGATGATTGAATCTTGTGCATGCAATTGAAATATTGAATATATTGGAATACTCATTTTTTTAATGTCTTGTTTCAGTGCTAATTTAGAGTTACATGTATAATATGTTACATAATAGTGTTTTGCATTATATACTTAAATAAAAATTTATTTATCTTATGAATTTTGAACTGATATTTCACGATTTTTTTTTCTCAAGCCTATCCATTTTAATTTGATTGTTTAAAAATACTTTCCTTCTTTTGTTCTATATAATTATCAGAAAAATGAACAATTAATGCATTGATGAAATGCCTGAAATAAAAGTGTGTTTATGAATGACAATTTATATCACATATATTTTATATAAACGAAGTTATTTCTGTTTAAAAGATACTTGAAACTACTGAATTAATCTTCAAAAAAAGGCATCAGATCATGAAAACAAATAAGAACGTCCTGAAGTTTTCAATTTCATAATACTGTTTTTTCCACTTGCCGATCGAAACATCATTTTAAAGCTTGTTCTAAAGATCGATAAGCCAAAACAAATTCAGAAATTTTACAGTAAATTAATTGTGGTAATTTATTTTTTCAGGCATCATGTAGAATTGCAAATATTTATAAGCCAAAGCAGCAAATAAAAAGAATGTGCAATATTTATCGAATATGAATTAATTATGATATCATTTTAATATCTAAGTACGAATTTCTCTATGGTTCTATGAATTTATAACTTGAGTACTTTATAGGTAGTACTTTATACTAGGTTGGATTATTGATATCTAAGAATATTTGGTATAAAATGCCTTTTAAACAGCATCGAATTTTTGTTTAAAATTGTTGAAGAAAACTGAGAGAGTACTTTTCAACCTGAACCTACTCAAAATCCCTAGTTATCACTTACGATAACAGTTTCTTTAAAAAAACCTGTCAACCAAGAAATACCTTCAACCGTTATTGTATATCAATTACTCGTTATGCATTTTATTTTTGATAGAAAATTGAAATATATGAAACCCTAAATTTTGAAGATCGGAAATGCTGATATTAATGAGTGTAATTTATTAGATCATATGGAAAAAAATCAGCTAAGTGGGCATGGACAAATCTTGTCTATTCCTCTATGTTTTTCCAAATGTTCATATTATGATGTTCTCAAATCTTACTATTCTATAGATTCTAAATCTGTCCATTATATATATATATCTTGTATTTGAATTCACTTATTTACTTTGCATGTTTTTTTTTCTTTTACATATTCATAAAAAAATATGAATTTCTCTTTTACTTTTTCTATTTCCTCATTTTTTCATTAAAAATTCCCAATAATTAACGAAGGATATTTCTTTAACTAAATCCACTTCTGTGCATGCTTTTTATTGTTAATATTTCTGGCATTAATTAATTTTTAATCATAACTTTTTTCACATTTCAAACTCAGAAGTGTTTATCATGGCAAAACTCACCAAGTGATTAAACATCTAAACTGACTGAAAATTACTTTTTAACGAATTCGTAATAATGTTATTTTACTATTGTTATCATATCAATTAAAAACTGGAAATGTTCGTTCACTTTCTGTCATTTGCGATATATAAGAGTTCTGTTTCTTTTAACTAGCGTTAATCTGCGTTTGTAGCATGTTTAATATGTAAATATCTCCTACACTAGGAATTCACCAGGAATCCTCGATGAAAGAGAGCGACAAATTATGGCTGTATAAATTGCAATACTATTAATAACTTTGCATCATAGTATAATTAAATTTAATTGTAACGCAATTCGATTTATCAGTAAGTCCTCGAAACGTCCTCGAAACAAAAATATTGCAATTTGTATTCAAAATAATTTAAATGTTTTTTGTTAGAAGAATCATAGTATTAATTCAATTATGCTGGCTATAAAAGCAATTCTGTTCATGCATCCCCGTATGTGTATTCCTTAATAAGGGGTAAAAAAATTCTGATATTTCATAGACCTCTCGTCCTCCAATATATCATGCAAATGCAAATAAATAATTCAAAGATATCCTTATCTATAGGTCAAGACATGAATCTATGTAAATCTGCAAATGCTACGTATCTGCTAAGCCATGAATGATTTTATTCCTTCTCTTGGTTGAATAAATGTAAACTTCCGTTTTAATTTTAGACAAATATTTTAAACAGCTAACCCTACTTTTCTACTAAACTTTCCAGCAATATATGTTGATTAGAACTCTAACGTCTGTAACAAAAGAAAAGAAAAGAAAGAAAGAAAAGAAAAGAGGAAAAAATGAAATTTCAAGTTGTCATGTGAGAGCATTATTATTTTGAAGTCATTATTTGTCATAACTAATTTAAGTCTTTAACCAGCTTAAACCGGTTTGTTACAATCACGGGACTTCTCTATCGGTCTCTATCTCTTTATATATATTTATATAATGATAATTTTTTAAAACTTTCATTTTCAATTTTTCTAGCTTGAAAACAAAGTTTTGGAACTCGACTGATTTTGAGATGTTATAACAGCTATGATGTCATAGTTCTACTTCAACCTTTTAAAAACGCATCTGCTGTCAAAGAAGCATACATAATAACAATGCAATACTGATAAAAGCAACTAAATGCGATTAAAATGTGGTAATTGAAGAACGAGGGCCAAACCCACGACGCTAGGTTTCGTAGCCGCGCAACATAACCATTAGACAAAAGTGATCGTCCTCATCCAGAGTTTGTTAACTGGCTTATGAAGATAGCGCCACAATGCCTTTTTGAAAGATTATACGCACTCGGCATGACAATACATATAGCATATCAAACTAAGCGAAGATACCATGGTGGCATACAAAAATATGAATTTATGTTTTCGAATCACTATACCACGATTGTTAATATTTTTACTGCTACTAATATTATTTACTATCACTATTGTTAGTTAAATGTCTATCATTGAGAATTTTTCACACTATAAAGTGATGTTAAATCAATTGTTTTTCCTTGAACAAACCTATAGTACAAAATTTGTAGGAGTTGCTTCAAAACTTTGTATTCGTCCTCCAATATAGTTTTTTAAATGGACGAATTTTCGACCAGTATTAACCCTTTGCACTTCGATGGTCTCTCTGACTCACCATTCAAAATTGTGCATCATTTTGACGTTTTATTTATTTATTTTTCAAATTTAATTGCTAAAAACGCCTACATAAGGGTTAAGAGACGTAGATTAATGTTTTAAAGAAATTCGACTTAAAAGAAATATGTATACTTATTTTGCATAGCAATAAACAAATCTTTGTATTAGGTGGATACTTTTGCATCTAATTATTTATCGGATGGCAAAGGGTTAATATCCGTACTATTACAATAAAAGGTATCCAAGTTTTCTAACGTAACTCTCGTTCTTTTAAATTTGATATGGTACTGAATGTAAGTCTTTGATTGTGTTAGAAGGCTACCAAAGATTGAACTTCATTCTTTGATGATAAAATAAAGCACTCCAACGTTGTTTGACGAAATTATTTTGGCTGCATCCTTTCTACAATTAAGGTGTGATCATTTTTTTTCAGCCAAAATAAATACTATGCTTCCTGTTGACTATTGTTTTTTAAATCACTTCTGTTTTTTTTTCTTTTCCATCGAGTTTATATCTATCAAAAACTTATATTCATAGCTTTTTATATGAGAGAAGTAACTGTTTTAGTTAATAAGCAAATACCTTGAAGCGCTTTTAATGCTATAAGAGAAGCTGCATGGTCAAATATTACGTAGCGATCGCTTTTTGTTATTGCAGCTTTCACCTTTTAGCTTCATCGGTCATAGAAATTTCTTCTCAGAGTAAATTAGCAAGCTTGTATTCATCGACGCCTATTTCCGCAGAACAACTAGACTTCATTTCATCTGAAGGTCCTGACACTTCCTTGACTGACAAAAGGATTTTAGGAACTTTCATCTTTTATTTATTTATTTATTTATTTTGATGGGTGACCATTTGAGATTTTTTTCCCTTCTTTTTCTAAATTACCCATTTCCTCTAAGCGTGCTTCCTTTAAAGACAGATAAATATTTGCTTAGTAACGGGAATCTAATTACATTTCTCACTTATAAAATGAATAGAAGTCGGATCCTCTTGAAAGCTTGAGATTTTTTCGCAAAAAAAAGTGCAAATTCATTATGCACTTAAAAGCAGACATTAGAAAATGTGTTTGCTTAGACTTAAACTCGTTAATTATTTTATAGAAATCTGTTTTCCTCTTGTTTCGATTGTGAAATTTCAAAAAAAAATTACGATATTTGTCTTAAGAAGTATTGATAAATTTGTCTTAGAATTTTTGAGTATTGCATTAATTTCAATAATTCATACCTTACTATTTTTTGCTCTCTTCAAAACAGCATTGTTAAAACTTTTCATATATAGAGAATTCATTTAACACAAATGTTATGGACGACCAAATACAGAGCCCTCAAGGGGTTGTATAATATCTTTTGAAAAAGGGGGGGTCGGGAAAGTTGACGAGTCCAGTTCAGAAGCCAACCTAGTAGAATAAACCAATATTAATTGTTGTTGTTGTTGTTACTTATAGCACTTGCCATGAACAAGCCCCGCTGATACATCAGCAGAATTTAAACCGGAAATATACGTCTCTTGTTTTACAGTATTAATTTACGTTTTACAGTATTTTACCAATATTAATTAATCAATATAAACGACTCATGTTGAGCATAACAAATCAAGTAAAATGTTACTCATTCACACACGACAAGAAACTCCTAAAGATCTTAGATATAATAGGGAAATGATAAGCAACTGAAGTTGCCTGTGTGGAAGAAATGGCACTGGGATAAATTGCTCAAGCGGGGAGGTGTTTTGCTCTGTATTCCAGTTTTAAGACACTTTTCACAAACAAGAACATTTTAAATCTATTTTATTATTTCTTGTAATCATTGCAATGCTTTAAAAAATGATATAAATTTGTATTTAAAATTTACGAAAATTATTAAAATATCACGATTTTTTTCTTAAATAATATGGCATTTTGACATTTAAATACTATGCCATCTATTACGTATCTGGAGAATATTCTAATGGATAAATACTTTTTCTTGTGTTGATGCCCTCGTTCCATTTTTTTATATCCTCAAGGGTTTTTTTTTTTTTTTTGAAAACATAACATAAACACAAAATTTTTAAAAAATCACGAAAACATTTTTTAATTCTTCAATATTTTGAATATTTAGATACTTCCTCTATCGGAAATATACCATCAGATTTGAATAATTTTTTAAGAATGCCTTAATGACAACAATTTTATATTACTGTAAATGGGAACTTTTTCGAATCATGCTATTAATAACATAATTGATATGAGTGTTTTAAGTAAAATGTTTACATGAAGCATAAAAAGACATTTATCATCTTGCAAGTCAAACAAATGTCGCGTTACTATATATTATCATATCATTACGTAAAAAATAGTTACATTATCACACATTTACGTATATTATTATGCATTTACGTATTACGTAAAAAATAGTTATGTTACAGATCAAATATATGCTGCATTCACAGTAAAATATTAAATATAGCAATTTTCGTGCTGAGCTGCCATCCTCTAATTCTTAAACACTTTGCTGACCGGTGACGAGCTAACTCGTCTTTTCATGTCCAAACGTTGTTGACCAATGACGAGTTAACTCGTCCTTGCACTTGCATTATCTGTTTCAATTTATAACACCGAGGGCGATATAGAACATTGCAAAAACTTGGCGTATCGTGTTTAGTCTTGTCCGCTCTATAACAGAAAAATTACTTTTCCTAGTATTTACATTTTTATTAGAATTCTAGTAAAATTCCAAAAATTTCAACCATGACGGAACGTATCGGCGAGAAACTTTTTAATGTTCCAATTCAACAAAATTCATTGGAGTTTTTTTAGAACGTTTTACTTTCATATTCAATTACAAAAAAAGTAGCCGGTGACATGACATAGTTTCTGTGTAAAATTGCCGGTCACCAAAGTGTTAAGACATTTTTCAATTTGGGAAACGTTTCTAAATTGTTTTTAGTGTCAGATCGTTCAGCAATTGTCGACTCTGTTGCTGATTGTGTTCGAGAGCCTTTCATTGTATTTTTGTCTCTCCCGCAGAGACGGCGGTACCTTCTGTGGTTGGCCAGGCACCTGCCCTCCGAGTCCCCCCTCTGCAGGGAGTGGCCACCCTCACCCAGATGCCTGCACGAGACCAGCTACTACCTTAGGAAGCTCTATCACAAATGGAGGGTAAGCCATTATTCATCGTAGGTACAGCACACTCATGCGACATTTATTCGTGAACTCTTTCATTACTTAAACACCTGAAGTGTCCGTCCAAGTATTCACCCGAAACATCTGAAAGCCTCATTGCATGCATACGTTTTTTCTTTTTTTTAGTACAATTGGCTGAGTACAAGCAGCGCGCCCGGTTCATTAGAATAGTTCACACTAAAGGATTTGAAGCTCAGAACTGAATCTAAATTCCCCTAGCAACCGTCTGCCTAGCAGAGTTTCCTTCCTCATTTAAATTTCTTTCGAGAACAAGATGATTTAGTATTTTTTTTTCCTTTCAAAAGGTTAGAGGCACCTTTTGAAATTTTATACATGAAAGAAGTCTGGCATTTAAGTATTGTGAGGTTCCACAGCTCAATTATGAATCAGAGAGTATATTTCTTTCCAATTCAGAGACGTTATCGACAGCAATAATTACATGTAGATAATAACAAAGAAACACAGATGGGGAAGTGGGTAGTTTTTTTATACTAAAAAGGTTAACATTTTTATAATATAATAACAATTCTTAGATACAAACACACTTTTAGATCTGAACGGAACTTTTCTGTCAGTCGCTTTTCGGCTTCCGTTTCTCTTACTAAAATCGCCAAAGGCACGCCAGACTAGAATCAGGAATTAAGATCTGAATAATTAATATCTCAGTAAAAGTAATTTTAATTTTTTTTTTACTATGCCAATTCCTTTGGCGAAAACAAAATTTTTATGGAGCACAGACCATTTTCCTTTAACCATTTTTGAGTTGAGGAGAAGAAAAATTATTAATTCTTGGCTCATAAACTGTTTTTTTTTTTCGTGCGATATAGGATGACAGACTGCTGTTCTGTCCTATTGTTTCAACTAAAGATCTTAAAATCTCCTGAAGAAAATTTCGTAATATTTCAGTCAATTTTTGGACTGAATTACATTTTTGTTAATGAAAGGGTTTCAATTAAAAAGTTTTGAAACAGGACTAGATTCCAAACTGAATAATATCAATTGGTGTTTATTCGGCGGTCACGATAATGGAAGTGGTAATGCTCGTTACGAATCTCGACGAATTAATTATTCAGAATTTTTTAAAAAAATAAACGCCTAAATTTGATGTCAATATTCGGGAGAACTCATGATTAGCATCTTTTCTACTGAGCCATACTTTTATTTACAACTGAGAAAGTTGTGTGGCTCTGACGTCTCTAATATCTCTTTATATTGTATCAATTTAAAACGTTGCCTTTTGATTTTTTGATCCTCCAAGATAGTGTTCTTAATTTCTAAAATTCCAAAAATTATCAACTAAATTTTTTAAATAAAAAATGCATCCTTTAATGTGTAATCCACTGAAAATATCTTTCCAACCATTTAATCTTAAAGAATTCTATTTAAGTTTAAATAATTTAGGTTAAGATAGGAATTACTTTCGTAACCAAGCAGGATTCCATAGGTTGTATATTTACTGCATTCGTATTGTAAAATTTCTAAGCAAAATTTAATTAATTATGAAGAATTCAAATTGAAATTTCCATTACTGAAATCTCGTCATCTGACCTCGGTTCAAAATAAGTCTCAGAATAGCCCTAGCGTGGCTTTACGACGGGACGTTAATATAACTAATCTAAACTAATCCATAACTGAAATAGGAGCTAGATACAACCATTGACTTCAGCATAATAAGAACGAAAGGGAACTTTCTCCCCTCGAATTTCAATAATCCTTCTGCAATATTATATTAACCTTATCATATAATAATTGGTAATCTACGCATTTTGAAATATCACCATTTCTTATGAGCCAAATTGATTCAGATTTGGACAGAGATTTTTGATTCGAGAAAGAAGATTGCAAAGATGTAAAATGTACAACATATTCACACTTTTAATTTTAAAAAATGGCCAGACAGACATGGAGTCTTTCAGATTTAGGAAGGTCCAAAACGTCAAGATTCATCAAATTCTCAAGCTCGGATATTCTGAAAATTACAATATTTACCATTTCTATAGTACATATACAAAAAAAGCAAGTTTTGTATGATTAAAAATGTTCTATCTAAAGAATGGTAATGCCTGATAAATATATTCTATGCCTATTGTGTTCATCGGACAAAGATATATTGCTTTTCACTCTGATGTGCGTTTGTGAAGGAGAACTAAATGCCTTTCCCTTCCAGTGCCACAAGTACCGGCTGCGGTTCGATCAGACGGCACGGAACCGAATGAGGGAGAAGGTGACGGCGAGCCTCTTGTTCAGAGACAGAAAATCATCCTATCCTAAAAGGTGAGTCTCCCTTTCTTTCAGCCAACCTCTTTTCGACAACGGAAACCCCATTGATTATTGTTAAACCTGTTTAAAACAGTAAAGAATCTTGATAAAATTATTAAAAATTTAGTTTGTTTTTTGACTTTTGAAAAAATATATATTTTATTGAAAAAGTAAACTGTTCTGAAAAATAAATAAATCTCCCCCCCCGAAATATGCAGCCTAAAACAAACCACTGGATTATTTTTTTAAAAATAAACATTCTCGCCTACTCGCTTCTAAATATACTTGTTTACTATTAACCGCAGGGATTAATCGTTGGGAGACGGCTCATACACAAGTACCAAGAAATAGAAATTGTATTTTTGTCTTTTTTTTTCAACCTAATGAGATCAAAATTCGATACAAAATTATAATTGTAATCGAAATATCATATGTAGAATTTCATGTATATGTCATCGCGTTTTTTAGTTATCGCATTGGCAAGCTTGTTCGTTTGCGAAAAAATGACGCATTGTTGCAAGAAAAGGCGAAGCTTTAATTGGTAAAAAGACTTGGGATATCAGAGAACAAAGACTGATTCAACCCCAGTGTCTCTTCCCTCTTATTTGGTCCGATGACCTGGGACACCAAAGAAATAAGACTGGTTTAACCCCAAATGCCAGACCACTTTAATTGATCCGATGACCTTGGGCGAAAGGGAAAAAAGACTGGTTTAGCCTCAAGTGTCTGTCACTTCAATTGATCCGAAGACTTGGGACACCAGAAAAAAATCTGGTTTAGCCCCAAATGCCTGTTCACTTTAATTTGTTCAATGACCTGGGACACCAGAGAAAAAAGACTG
>JAOUZG010031395.1:888980-961720 GCA_026289955.1 Argiope argentata
AAGTATCAGGGAAGGAATAGGAGTCTATTCCTGCATTGTCTATGAAAATATAAATCAAAAACTGAATATCTCGCAAAAATATTTACGTTTATCACGGCGTATTTATGAATTGGCTCCATTCCGCATAAAATCCTGAAATTTCTTAGAAGGAATTTCTGATCGAAACTTCTGTAACCATTTATGATCGAAACAGCATTTTTCAACATGCTTCAATTTTTCTGTGCGAGACGAGTTCCAATCGAGGCAGTTTAGGGAGACAATGCAAGCTCTCCCGTTAAGAAAAAGTGTGGACTTTGTTCAAGTCAAACAATTAATTCTTGCATTTGAGCGACGAGATCCTGTCTAAATATCAAAACAAACACCTGAATTTTCCGTATAGTAGTCAGACATGACTGCAATTTCAGCAAGAAATGATGCATTTATTCATGTTATAGACTTAAATCTTGTGGTAGCCTAAATCTAGCGCAATGTTACCAGCTATTTAAATATTTACTGTACTGTATAGTTTATATTCATGAACTTAAGATATAGTTTATTTAAATGGACTATGGGCAAATTTTTGCTGATGGATGTTTCACTTTTTTCATCTGTAAGGAGAGTGGAAAACAGAAATGAGAACATTTCTTCCTCAAGTTCACCCTCTAGTACATCAGGCATGTTGCATTGCGTGTTCTTTTTTTCAAAAATCATGCAGATTATTAGGCAGATATAGAAATAATAAGATACCAGTGAAAATTTTAATTATTGTGAAATGAGAAAAGTTATACTAATCTAACCTGAAGACCTAAAATATAAAAGAAGCGTTTAAATTTATCCCCAACTATGCGATTAGATTTGTGGTCACGAAGGGGAACGAGGTTATTTTGATGTGTTAGTTCGAGCTTGTTAGAAATTCGAATTTTTTTTCTTAGGCTCCTTAAATGTTTTATTAACATAATGTTACAACGCCATTTATAATTTGAACGTCGATATCAAAACCAGAAATTTAAAAAAGTCTTTCTGAACTATCTCTGTCACAAATTTTGTCTTTAGTGATCATTAATAAATAATATTCAAAATCCTTCATTCATTCGAAGACTACTGTTACTTAAGCAGAAAAGATTTTCCCTTGGGAAAAGTTTCGAGCGCATTAGACCCGAGTTCTGCACCTTTCAGTTGTACCATACCAGTGTTATACTCAAATTGCTGCATATTGTTTCTTATTAAAATTATTTATTTATTGTTGCTTTTAAAATAATTGAATTTTTAATCGGAATATTGATAGATCTTTAAATATTAAAATTACTAGAAAAGTATTTATTAATGATGCATTACTAATTAAAAACTTTAGATCAATCCTTTCTAACATTTTAAATTTAAAAATTGTCATTATTTTCATCCTTTTCTTCTTTTTTAGAAAAGAAGATTATTAACTCAAATGTGAGGATAAATTTGAAGACATATTATATTTCTGTCAATTTCAAGTAAGCCAGATCCTTCAGCATTACAATATAAGCTTTTAAAAAATCTGTTAAAAAGGGTTTCAAAAAAATTTACAAATTATAAAATAGAAGTTTAAGGTAAAAAAAAAACAGAATGGGAAGAAAAAGGGGGGAACAACCCTTTTTTCTGTCTTTTTCAAAGGCAAAATTTGTACTCCGTAAGTAGTTAGTTCCTGAAGTGTTCCTTGAATGTAAGAAAAAAGAAAATTCTAAGTATTTGGTCTGGGATCAAATCTTAACTTCTTCTAGTTTTTAAAATTTCATTTTCTCTTTATTTATTCAGGATTATTAATTTTTGAATTCCAATTACCCAAAATTCAGTATTCTCTCCCATTGTCTTCCATTTTTAGGAATGCTAGTTATTTCTATTCTTTGCCCATATATTTGCTTCTTATCATTTCATTTAATATTGTATTCAAGACTTATGGTCTCTAAAAAGAATGCAACAGATTTTCCATTAACGGGGGATGAAATCAAACTTAATGACAGACAAAAAAAAGAAATTCCAATAAAATGGTAGACAAGTTGCACTCAGAAAAGATTCGATATCGGAGAGGAAACTCATTAGATTGATACCAAATTCTCTTAATTATTTCTTCTTGTATTTAGTAAGAGACCACCTAAAGTTGAATCTCAACGAAATGACGTATGAACCGGCAAATAAGTTTTAAACTGAAACTCCCCTGCGGTATGTTCAACTCGCGGCATTCCGTTTCCCGCTCTGTACATGGTGAGTTTGGGTTGAATCGGATCTAACGTTGAAACTTGACGCATTAATGAATGCATTCTAAAAAATTCTTTTCATGTCATGGCTTTGTTCCCATCGGTGGGATAATGATAAGCGATATTCCCTGACTAGTCTATGTAGCCAAGTTCTGAATGGCCATGTCGCACGTCAATAATACAAACACGATGATTAAATAAAAAATAATTCATCGGGACGCTACGAAGACGCTTCGTATTATAATCGGAAACGAAGATAATACAGTCATATTACCATTATTGTTTCATTTAGGGAAGCTGTGACCTCATTATTTATCAAGAAAATTCTCATCCCATGATTAATTTTCCCTCTGAAAAGGTTGATTATTTGAATAAAATATCTTAATCGAATAATTGACTGAATTTACTTAGAAAAGGGAATGTTGCACGATGCAAACTTCAAATACAGAACGCTCGTAGGAATACGATTTGATCTGCCATATTCCTCAGATACAAAATGGATTTACTTGATTTATTATTGTTGATGTTGTTTTGTTTTCTTTGTAATTTCTGAAAGCTGTAAAGAGACGATGCAATTGGTCCACCCGGGAGCACTCAAGGAAAATCAGAAGGTCTAGATCCAGAATTCTCAGTTATCCGCCACTCGGTATGGAGAAGTTGTAAAGGGTTGTCCCAATAAGAATCTTAATGTCAGAGTCGTCAGTCGGAATAGAAGTATATTGATTTAAATGGAGGATGTTATTTAAATAAGCTCCCCTTCATTCTTTTCCGTGTTAGTGATGAAATGTCGAAGAATGAAAAAGTTTCTAAATTCTGTCTTCATGGAAGGGCGCGTGTAATTCAGCTGAAATTACAGCTTCTCATAAAGAGTAATATAGACAGGAGGCTCATAACGCAGTCTTTTCATGCGTAATCAGTGGGGATCAGTGAAAGAAATCATTTTACTCAAATCACAAAACTAGTCGCATAGAAATCAATTCAAATGATTACTAACAAGTCCCCAAAATCTTACGCTTGGTTAGGATATCATGGGCTCTTTCCATTTTTCACTATCCTAAGGACTTTGCGGATGTCAAATGCAAATTGGTATTAGACAAGTAAGAATCCATTATTAAACTTGAAGGCCTTAATGCTGATCTTCATTATTCCTATCCACTTTAGGTTAGATTTTTCTAACGGTTACAGAAGTTGAAATTCTTAGGTGCCAAGAAACAATAGCCAAGAAACGATAGTACCTAAGATAAAGCAATGTGTTAAAGACCAGTTTTATATATTTTCAACATTGGATGCTGTTGGAAAATTAAAATGTAATTCATTTTATTCTTATGGGATTACCTCTCTCTTGACCTCAAAATTATGGCAAAAGCAGGCGATGAAAAGAGTGTAAAGAAGTAAATGACTTTCATGTCAGGAAACATCGTCATATTTTGCAAATATTTTTAAGCAAAAAAAGCAACCCGAAACTATCCAACAAGAATATTAACTAATAAATGAGGGGTTTTTTGAAAACAATTTTTGGAGAATAGAGAACCAGCAATGAAATTCAATCCATTAAAATGCGTTCGAAACTATTTTTGAACGTTAAAGAATACTTGTGATTAAAATTTGCTATTATTAAGTAATAACAGAGCTTAAAATTTATTTTCTTTCGTTTCATTTTATACTGAAAATCAAATGGATTTCGATTAGGAAACAAATTAACAGTGCAAAAAGTAAAATAAAAAAAATCATAGAAATATTTAAATAACAAGCAATTTTTTTCATGGGAGTCCATTCTTAGATTGAAATTGAGAAAGCTTTGATTCAGTTTGTTTTCAGTTTTTATTTTTCAAACTTCACAAAGAGTAGCTATATCTAGCCTCTTCAAAATCTACATGAGAATCTCGGCATTTTTACACCACTCCTTCAAGAAAAAGTTTTCACCATCATGGTATTTCATATTTGTATGGAAAAAATTTAGTAAACCTTTTTAATGATAGGTCGAATCTTTAAAAAGTCCTTTTCTTTCGTTTTAAAAGTATCAATGTAGATAAATTAAGATATAAATAGTTTATAAAAGAAACTTCATGGTTTTGTTTCCCTTTTTTTTCAAAAATTCTTTGTCACCGCAGCTTTAAGAAGTCTAGCTAAGGTGTGGCACTTATTTCTCAGACGTCTTAATTGACTATTAAGAAGGCTCTCCTAAGAAAAAGTATCAGTAGCGTTCGCATTTCCGATCAGTATCTCAGTGAGCCAGCAATTACGCAAGTTTTCATTTCAACTTTTGATGTAACCATTACGATGACAAATTTAATAAAATATTTCAATTTAAGGGATAAATATTAATTTCTTTATAAATTTAAAGAAATGAAGCAACATTGTGCAGTTCAATATTGTGTTTGTTCTGTGTATTTAATTGACTGTGCAAAAAATGCAGAACATCGATAAAGACTAATATTTAAATACGAAAAATATATCTCATTGGCATAATGTATTCAAAAATATCTGAATTTCTCACAGGCAGCTGCCGTAGAATCTTGACCTCATCCCATATCATTTATGGATATTCTTGATTTTGAAATAAATATAATGTAATTTGCAAAAGACTTCTTGATCCGAGTTTTGGAGTGACCTTTCTCTGAGAGATTATACACAATCCTTAACAGGACCTATTCATTTCCTATTAAATTTTGGTTTAGCTCACATGCCCTCCACGATCAAACTACTTAACACCCACACCTATCAGTAGATTCAAATCAGATGTCAGCTATGCGCGTGGGAGACGAGTCCGTTCTCATTTCTGGTTCCACCCTCGCCTGTCGACGCGAATGGGAGTCACATTTTGCTACGAGCGGGGCGGCGTGTTCCGACACGAACTCTTCCTAATCATGAGGTTCGGTTTTACATTTTTGAATCATTGATGTCATGTTGGCATAGTTCTTTTGTAAAGTTCGGTAGTGTATCGCACCAAATGTACAGTTTATCCTCCTTAAATGAGTGATTTATATGAAGAAGTTTTCATATTAATTTTGTAATAAAAGTTTATAACAACTTGGTTTGTCTTGTCGTTACTTTTAAGAAATGATCGCTTCCTGAAGTTTCTGCTGTTGGTCTTGGTCTACCCCAAGACCACCCGCCTACCTGAAAGGGTGCAAGTTGACGGGGGGGAGATCCATTATTCATTTGTTGAAAGGCTTACGGTTATCGCCAAAATATGGGCGATAAGAAAGTATGAATTATAATTTACTTGACTGAAATAAAATATTTAGTTCAAATAGTTAGCAAACCAATTCCTTATTTAGGAGATTAAGTTTAAAAGTACATATAGAAAGCAGTTACATTCATAAGCATAAAAAAACAGTAGCATTCATAAGCATTAAAAAACAGTAACATTCATTAGCATAATAAAAACGGTAACATTCATAAGCATAATAAAAACAGTAACATTCATAAACATAAAAAGCATTAACATTTACAACTATAATAAAATGCAACTTTCATAAGCATAAAAAACAGTAACATTCATAAACATAAAAAACAGTAATATTCACAAGCATAAAAAACAGTAACATTCATAAACATAAAAAAACAGTAACATTCGTAAGCATAAAAAACAGTAACATTCAAATACATAAAAAAACGGTAACATTCATAAATAAAAAAATACAATGTCCAAAGGATAGAAACACAGTAAATATAATAGTAAAGTAGACACAGTAAGTGTGTGTGTGTGTGTGTGTGTGTGTGTGTGTGTGTGTGTGTGTGTGCGCTCCATCTTCTATTACATCTTCTCTTCATTGGAACTCCCGAATATGTACTAAAGTGCACCAGCGGAACTGCTTTTAATTGTTAACTGAGTGAAACTGATTTTTTTTGCGTGTGTTTTCTTATTTATTGGCAAAATGTTTTAGATATTAACTTCTGGAAACGGGGATAAAAGCCTTTGTAGCTATAAATCCCAATACCTTATATCTTTCAAGTTCATAGTAAATATAGCAGTAAAGTAGACATAGTAAATATAGTAGTAAAGTAGACATAAACATATAGCAATATCAAACAATATACCGATATCTAAAATCATCTATCTATCCCATTACAAAAAGTGAAAAATAAGTCAATGACACAAATACGAGATGAAAATACTCAGCCAATCTAGAACTACAAACACATTTTTAAAAAAATCACCACTAGAGGGCAAATTAAGAATATGAGCTGAAACGGACACAGTTTTTAATAGCGGTAATCCTACTTAAAAGACAATTTGAAACCGTGACATGGTAATTGCATAAAAAATGAATCAATTAAAACAAGTCCTCTCTGAATTTCTTCACAAAATAAAGTTCCGTAAGTTATTAATAGTTGATAGGTTTTTGCTATTAAAATTATTTCAAGTAATTGTGTAAAAAATAACATTCAATTCTTAGATTTTATTTCAGAAGACCTTATTACATTTGGCGCCAACTGATGGAGTTCATAACACAAATTACAAAAATTACCAACACTCTAATACAGCCATTTACTTCGTAAGAATTTATACTCATCTTTGAATAGAGAATGTTTGCATCAGTTGGGCATCTAATGTACATAAAATGTTTCTCGAATTTCAAGCATTTAAAAAAGTGCTGTTATTTTTATTATTAATTTATATGTACTTTTTAGGGCGGGGAAAGATATTAAAAAAAAGAAACATAAATTAAATATAGAAGAGGAGAAAATTTATGATCTTCGTGAATTTTGACTTTATAAAGCAAGCTTTCAAATGACAAATCTGTCTTTTGGAGGGCAATCCATATGTATTCGGATGTTTGGAATACCGTGCCGGATGTATTCGGGAACTTTGGAATATCAGCGATTTTCTTGTTCTGTTTTCAGGCAATAGTACGACCAATCGGTGATCGCATTTTGAATGGCAATTGTTGATATATCAATTAAATACACCTACACGTCTCCTCATTGATTATTTATAAAAGAAACACAACTCAGAAAACACACCACCACTTCCGAAGACTCAATTTTTTATTCACTAGAGGACGCTCACGGCTTGAAGAAATTCACTTCCGTTTACTAAAGTATTCTTTTTTTTTTCACTTGACTGAATATTCCGCCTCCGTTAACCTGATTGCATTCAACTAATTTTTAATAATCACATCACAAAAGATAACATTTTAACACAGTAAATTACAATAAAATATCAAAATAACATTTCTAAATAATACTTCTAAAAAGATAACTAAGAAAATTATTATTTTTCATAGAATACACAAGAATTAATCACTTTTCAATAGGCAATAAGCATACTTTTGATGTAGGTCTTTTAAAGAGATCCTTCTGGGTCTTTATACGTACAACTCTAATTTTATTATCATTTCCTGGAAATAACTCAATTCTTCCCAAAGGCCAATTACAAACAGCCATATTATCTTCTTTTATCACCAATTTTAACATTGTTTTTCTCAAAACACCATTTTCCACGTTGTTTCAAATTTGGAAGATACTCATTGGAACACTTTCCCTGATAATTTGAGGCATTTGATTTTTGACAAATTTTTAATCAATTATCTGATATTTCAACTAAATTTGGCTCTACAACTGAAGTAATTGGTCTTCCTATAAGGAAATGACGTTTAATAAAGAAATTCAAATCATCAACATCGGTAGTCCGAAAAACAAGAAGTTTAGAATTCAAAATTTATTCTATTTGTGTTGTTAAGGTCAGAAACTGTTAATAAGTTATTTGGAAATTTGGAGCTCTGGTTGGCAAGAATCTCCATCCAATTCATTCACTACTGAGACAACCAGATAAAATGTCGTCAGACCTTTTTACCATGTTATGTCAACGCCTTAACTCTTTATGGCTCCCAACAAAATTAGTAGCATTATCTGAAAATATTTTAGAGCATTTTCCTCTTCTAGAGCAATATATACATCCTGTTAAAGTTTTCAGTCGTTAATAAAATACATTTTATTTATCCACTCGATTCAAATACATTTTTTTAATTTATAGTGAATGACATTTGATGTTAATACAGTTTTCTCAAATATTAGTTCATTAGTTTTTATTATTTAATTTAAAACTAACTTTTCCTCAAAAAATCTGTATTTCCAGGTTGCCAAGTAAATAAAGAATTCAGTTGGTTTTCCCCCACACCAATAAGTGAGGAATTCAGTTTTTTTCCTCACACTAATGAGCTTAGACTTAAAATTTTTCAGACCGATTATTTAATTGATTCTGTTTACTTTCTTAATGTTTAATGCGTTTAAAAACATCGTTAATTAATCAAATTTTGATATTCATTTTGAAGTACGTTCAAATTAAAGTAACACAGAACAAAGAAAATTAGAAATTTCTAAAATGTATTGCGTTACTCCAACAGGTGTAGAAAATTCACGCATTTCGCGTTGACACAATGAGATTTGAATCCCTAATTGACGTTGAAAATTCAATGCTAGTGTAATTTTCTGATCAATTATTTATAGTAATTGCAGTTTTTAGGCCGAGATAGCACGATTACTAGGGCGTTAGATTCATATTGGAGTTGAGCTGCGAGTTCGAACCTGTGAGCTGAAGATTCTTCGTGTTTGGTGGACGTTAAGTGTGCCATTGTCACAAAGTTCTCCATGTGGAGAGTAATACCATTGGGGGTAACTGTGTCAGACTTTGCCGTTCTCTGTTTCAGATCTAAATTACGATCTGTGGATGAATGAATGAAATGCATGAGTGCAGTCTTCTCCTTATAAAAGGGGTTTGTGACGTATGTCAGCTAGAAGTCAAATTTCTGCCCACGGATGCTCAGGGGTCCATGCCCTCAGAAGATACTGCACCCATCCTTCCTTTGTAAACGAGAACAAAAAATGTAATTATTTAATGAAAAGTAAACATAAAAATAAAAACTGAAGTAAAAAGTGTCCTAACTTTTTTCGTAATTTTCTAAGTAGAAATTGATTTTAAATTTTTTTATATTACTTATTTTGTGATAATACTGAAATATCATACGAATTTTTTTACTTTTTGAAGTCAATACAATTGGGCATTTTTTTATCAGTACATAACCCACTGTTACCCTATCTTCCACCAACTCTTATAAGCCCACTTTCGTCCAAAAATGAATGCAAATTTGTTAATTGTCTCTCCTTACTTACCTCACTCTTTTTCTCAAAGGAATTGATATTTTTCTCAAAGGACTCACTTTACACCAGCTTTAGTATATAAACACTTCAGCATCTTTTAACTCACCAGGGTCTAGTGCATATTTTTCCTTTTCAACCTTATTTTTACAATTTCTTATAAACTAGAAAATATAACTTAAAATGCGGTTTGTTTTACAATTGTTATTACTTAAATTAATTGAATTATGAACAAAATTACAAGGTTTATTTCTAAATATAGAAAAGCAATTAGAGTCGCCACTAATAGTGTTTTTCAGTTCATCAGAAAAGTCATCTTGGAAGACGGATGCTGGAATGTCCCTGTCTGGATAGTCTCTACCGGTCAGGAACTCAGGATCATTGCACCACAAAGAGTTTTCGGCCAACTTGTCTGGATCCACACCTCTGGAAATTAAGTCAGCTGGGTTGTTGTGGGAAGATACGTGTCGCCACTGGTTCACCTTGGTTAATGCTTGTATTGTTGCAACTCGGTTTACCACAAAAGTTTTAAAAGCGATAAGGTTCTTATTGCAACCAACAGAACACAATAATGGAATCGGAACACAAATAAGTGCTGTTTATATATAATTTGAGGCGGAAATTACTCAAACTATTAATTTGGAAAGCAAAACTGATGCACAAAGCTCCAATTTCGGAATTGTCAGACGTTTTAATGATGACACTCTGGACTTACTAGATATTAATTTTAGAGACACTCCACCAGTTTTTGAATGCGATTTGCAGTAAATTGCTGTTTCTTAAGAGACTTTGCAAGCACCCTCAAAGCCTAGTATTTCAATCAAATCTGGGCTTGAAAATAATATACACTTGTCAACTCTAATACAGTTGATAAACTGAAGAGCTGTAGAAAATCGTAACCATTCGTCTTTTTCCCTTATAGGGAGAGGATCATCGTAGTTCATTTCCAATAACCAGAACCGTTCCAAAAATATTCTTGTGCTTGTAAAGATTGAACCTAAAATACCGAGTGTATCAAAAACACGAGCTATGGCAGATAAAACTGGTACATTTTGTCACACCGAAATCCTCTCTCGACACTTTGAAAGCAAAACAGTCCTGTTCAGATTTCCAAAGAACACCAAGTGCTTCGATCTCTTCTGCATAAGCTAAGGGGTAGTATTCGTTATTTACTGAAGCTCCACAGTGTTATGGCACTATTTGTGCAAGTTCATCCTTCCGCTACGCAACATCTCAATTAACTCTCGTTGGAACGTTTTTGCTTATTCTAAACAATAGGAGCCAGAAACAACATCATCAATATAGGTCATTTTCTAACACAATTGCTGCTACAGGGCATTTATTTCCTTCATCAATCGCAAGCTGCTTTAAAGTTCTCATTGCCAAAAAAAGGCGTACTTGTCGTTCCTTACGTCACTGTAGTCAACTCGAAAGTCTTGATAGGTACCTCAAGGCTTTCCGTTCAGAATATTTTCTGCAACGTTCTTTGATCAGGATGAATTGCAATTGCTTGATATATTTTTTTCATATCCACAGTAAAGTCAAAAAATGTATTTTCTAAATCACACATAATTGAAAACTGATAGTTCTGTATGACCCCCCACCCCTTTTCTATCATATAGAATTACATTTTCTCTCAGTTGTTAACTTTTTGCACTCCGATGGGGCCTCTGCCTCACCATTCAAGATTGAGCATCATTTTGATGTTTTGTTTATTTATTTTTCAAATTTAATTGTTAAAAACGCCTGCATATTGATTAAGAGATGTAGATTCATTTTTCAAAGAAATTCTGATTAAAAGAATTACGTATATTTATTTTTCATAGCAATAAGCAAATCTTTGTGTTAGGTGAATAATTTTGCATCGAGTTATTTTTCGGAGTGCAAAGGGTTATTGAAGAAGCCTTAAATATGACTCTTAAGGGTGTTGTTGACTTACTCTTCTCGAATACTCTGTACTCTTCAAGGTGGGGAATGTAATATGACTTTCCTCCTCGCTTTCATGAGTTCCCATCATATGTCTTAACTGTTGATGTTCATTTAAAAAAATATGAATGTAATTCTAAATACTCAGGCTTTCTTTCTAATCGATTCCATAAAGAATGTATCTTTTTAGATACAATTTGATTTGAAGCTGCTTAAAGTATTTGAATTCTCTTTTAGTGGTATTGTAACCTCGTATCTACCAAATTCATATCGAGTGAAAGTTTTGGGGAAATGTTTTTCACAAATTAATGTTTCTTTATTTTGGAGTTTTTCAATCTCAACACTCTCGATTTTCCAAAAACAATTTAAGTGTTTTAATTAGATTATTTTTTTTCTTTATAAGTTCACAATGAATCTTATTTTTTACCCTCTTTTGGAACTGTTCCCGATACTACAAACTCAAACACAGTGTTTTGAAAAATAATATTAGAATTATTAACAGGAATTTAGCCTGGTTTTAGAAACTCATCGAAAATTCTGGTTCCCAGCAACATTTCAGCTCTCTCGAGAAATTTGTATCGTATGTCCGCTAACTTAACGTTAGAAAAATCTAGTGCTGAAATGTCAATAGCATTCGAAGGAGTTTTTCCAGCAGAAATTCATGAAATCGCCAGGAAATCTAAATTCTTAAAAAAACTGTCATCCTCATTACAAAATGAAACATTCATTCTGCGTTTTAATGTTAAGGAGATATCGTTGATCGCCGAAACTAAAATATTTGTGTGTGTTTTTCTCGTTTTAAACGCAAAAGCTCAACTAAATCACTAGATAAAAAATTGGATTCACTTCCAACATCAAACAAACTTTTAACTGTACATTTATTTCCTCTCTCATCAATAGGATTTCCTGCAGTTCAAAGTAATATCACATTCTTTCTATTCAAACAGTTATGAATATTTTCTCATTATAAATAAATTCATCTGCATTCGCTTTCAAGGTCACAGAATCAGCAGTTTCGTTAGAATCGTTCGTTGCAACCGCGCTTTTCCCCTTTTTATTTTTTATTGGTAGACGAGATTCTCTTTCGCTTTCAGCACAATTTATTCTCGAAAAATTCCAAGAATTTACGATGGCGTCCTTTTCAAAAACAACTTACCTGTGATTTGAAATTCGAATGTGGATACAGACAACAATAGCAAAGCTTCTTATTTTTCACAAATTCTACCCGTTCTCGTACAATTAATTTTAAATAAAACTGACAATAATCTCAAAAATGTGCCTCATTACAAAATGCAAAGGTTAAAGTTTCTAACATCTGAGAAGAATACCGTAGACGCACTTTTGTAGGTTTTGAATAGGATAGGAATGCTTTCGCAGCGTTTCTATAGCCTTTACCATAGTAACCTTCGTTTTAAGGTTTTCCACTGGAAACACAAAGTAAAGCACATTGTTTTACAAGCTCGGTAGGCGTAAACCAACTTTCATCTTGTTTTATACTTCAATGTCTGGCTATTTCTCTGGCTGAAGTTTGAAACATTTTATCAGAAACAATAAATTGTTTCAGAGCCCCAAATCCGGTATCTTTCTTAATTTTAAACAGTACTCGAAATTTGTTGAGCTCCGCGAATCAAATTGTAAGTGCGACTCATATATATGCTTGCTTTTTAAAAGTTTTTGAAACAAACCTGGGCAGTGGATTCAGACTCTCTTATAACTATTGATTTCACTACCTCATAATTACTAATTTCATCATCTTTTAATATACACAGTGATATAAAAGGCACTCTCACCCAGTAAATTTAAAAGGATTTCTGCTTTAAGAGTATCCCATGAAAAAATAATCCCAATGACTCTGGCCTTTTTGGAAGGTTAATTGCTAAGGTTATAATGCTTTTGATTAAAACATCTAATGAAAAATTATGTTTATCACTCTCGGTTTCATCTAAACATTTTGATGCAATTAAAGCTCGATTAGGGTTTGGATCATTCCAATTCGAGTTTTTTTCGTTCAATTTTAATTTTTTCTATTTCAAGAATCGTAATACTACTCTCTTCATAAGACTTTCTTTCACTCACGGCACTATTAGCATAGTTTATTACCAAATCTTTATCATCCTCATATGCTTTAGATTTCAAAATAAGCCTTTTCACTTTTCTTACCTTTATATTTGAAGGCACGCTGTCGTAGAACTCCTCCGTGATCTGCTTGAGGTCCTCTTTTATGCAGGACTTAAATATTTGCCCAAAATAAATCTCATTCTCATGTAATAAACCTTCCGGCTCGACTGACCAAATTTTGATAGCTCAGTTAAATACACCAGCACGTCTCCTCATTGATTATTCACTGATTATTTAAAAAAAGAAATACAACTCAGAAAACACACCACCGCTTCCGAAGCCTCTCAATTCTTTATTGACAGGACGGCTCTCACAACCAGAAGTAATTCACTTCAGTTTTCAAGGGTATTCTAGCTTCACTTTACTGAACATCAATATTATATTATACGAGAATGCGAAGTGTTTCAGTCTACGCAGCCAGTTTTATCATATTCATGCACTTTGTAATTCTTTGTTGGATTCGATTCTAAAAGCTGCTACAATGAAACCACTCCACTTACTACTTACATTAATATCCCGTTTGAAAGTAACTCTAGGTGGTGGGAAAGACAACGTGCCTGCTCAGATATCGTTTCGTTATGAATAAAATTCAAAATTTTAAGGTCTAATTCTCTAGAATAGCTCCAGTGTTATTTTAAACAAACAGGACATTAAGATAACAAATCGACATTAAAATAAGATTAGAGCTATTGTGGGACTGACCTCGTATTTCTGAACCCCGATCGATTGTGGCGCTAGCTTCATAAGCCATCCATTCTGATGTCCATCGGTCTGAAGTATCACTTTTGTCTAATAGTTATGTTACTCGGCTGCAAAGTGTTCGTATCTTGACCTCAAACTACCACATTGGTGACCTGACTGCCCAGTTTCGTACAGCTATTGTGGTGTACCTCTATCGGCAGCAAAAGTCGTGAGAGGTACCCATTTTGTAGTCACATTCAACGAAGTAATCATCTTCAAGAATATTCAATTACAGCTAGAACAGATACGATTTTTATAAATTATAATGTAAGAATATTCTGTTATTCGTAAATTTCTATTTCCTAAGTATTATTATTTAAATTTTAAATTAGATATAAAATTTTAATACATGTAACTTTCAAAAAAATACAATCCAAATTAATTAATTTGTAATTTTTTCCACTCTGAAAAACACACACTAGATATTACAATTTTTTTTATCAAACAAGTAATTAACAAAAGTTTCAGTCACATTTATGTCTATTTCTTTCTTATTAAATGTGATGAATTAATTATGTAAAATATGTGTTGTGCAAATATAATTTCGCATATTTCAAATTTTTCTCTTATTAGTCATCCTTGGAATGAAAGTAATAATGAAATGAAATCTTTCTTTATAATAATTTATAATGATGGAAACAAGGAATATTAGGGTCCAATAGTGCTAGAGGCAAACTTTTGTTATATGTATAAATTCATGTTAAAGATAGGGCATAAAATTATTTAAACTTTAATTTGTAAAGAGTATTATGCACAATATATTATGAGGATGGATTTAACAAATACAAACACATTTTGCGTTAGAAGGAATCAAAAAATTTACTCAATGATCAGTTTTTCCTAATGTTACGTCAATCACTAATATAATATCTAGTAAATATTTTGAAAAAAATGAAATGACATTACATTTTTTGCGACAATGATTTTTTTTCGGCTATAAACGAATCAAAAATTAGATTTTGAAAATTTTAAATTTTATTTTGAATTAAGTTTTGTAAATTTCAAATATTTACAAGCATTTTTTTTAATTATTATTTTATATTTTAGTCAGTTATTTTTGTAGATATATTAGAAGTACCAAACTATATACACAAATAGAGCAGGCAGAGCCTTTTTGAATTTCATAGAAGTTGGGAATCATGAATTTTATAAATATTTGTTACCTAATTTGAAATTTTTCGAAAATCTAGTGAGAAATTATTCCATGTTTAAAAGCATTTATAAGTGTTGACAACTAATTTCATTTATGAAAGAAATAAATCGCTTACTGCATCCAGAATTATTGACATTCATTTCGAATCAGTTTTGAAATAACAGAAAAATAACTTTTTTTGTTTCGCTTTTTTCTAAGGCTTCTAGAAGGATAAACAATCATTACAGTGATAGAGGCATAAGGTCCATGTTTCAAAATAACTTAAATCTACTTACAAGAAAGATTTTAAAAAAATTTTATACCTCTTGGTACTTCTTTTAAATAAGTCAATATAATTTTTTGCTGAAATATTATATATATGATTATTTTATTTAATTTATAATTCACATTTAGCAAATGAATGTCCTGACTATTAGAAGAAATAGATTATTTTTATACTCTCTAGTCCTGCAACGGCGAAGATATTACACTTTTTCTTTTGTAAGCATCGTTAGAGGAAAGAATAACTCATAAGTTAGTAAAGTTTTACAATTACCTACTATAATTCCAATCTTAGACACTCCGTTCATCAACATAATGCTGTTCATAGTTACTTTTTCTATTTATCACATGCAAACTAATTTTTTAATTGATATATATTTTTACGTATATCCTTTCAACCAACCGGGGATCCTACGGACGCCAAGTTCGACGATATTCTGGGGCGGAAAAAAAAATTTAATCTTAGGTCATTTAATCGTCATTTTATAAAAATTTCAATTTAGTTTCTACTCGTATTTTTTATGGGTAAATAACGACTTCCATTAAGCAACAACAGTTACGGAACAACTCAAATTTATCAAATTAAATACTGATAATCTTTATTTTAATATTTTTTTTAATAACTCTAATTAATAGTCCTTAGTTCATAATTAGTTTCTATTTGTAAACTTATACCTTCATTTATGAAGATTTTTGTTTGATTATTTCGTACTTTTTGCTTCTTCACATTTACGTACCATTTTGAAACCACTTTGGAAATGTCAAATTAAGCTAAATTGTGAAATTATTATCGTCGAGAACATTCAACTGCAGATAAAACAAGTTAACGACCTTTCTTAGGAAATTGCAAATCATCATACTTGGAAACTTCATAAAGGAATAGTTCTTTCCAAATATACTTCAGTTTAACTTCTGAATTACGTCGTCATGAAAAATAACTGAAATTAAACATACCTATTATTCTGAAATGTACAGAACTTTCATTGAAATCATTTATTTTTTTTCACCATCTTTTAATAGAAAAATTAACAATTCTTATTATAAATAAATAAACCGTATAGTGAAACACGAAAAATTTAATTAAATGTAATATCGAAAACAATTTTTTCCGTCTATTCTGCAAAGGAACAATTTATTGCTGCATTTGCAATACTGCAAAAGTTTCACTTAAAAAAACTTCTTTTTCTTGAAAATAAATATTTAAAACAAATTCCCCATATTTATAAAACCACGCGATGTCACATGATGTCGGGGAAATTGTTCCTAAACAAGATTTTAAATCAAACAGCATTTAGTTCTTGTATTCTGAAAGAATCTGATACTTATTTTATGTTCAATGAGGTAGAGAATGAAAATCACTCTTCCCACATTATTTATTAAGATAACGATGTGAACAGGTGCAGTCACACAGTTCACTACATTTAATAATCCCATTATTCGAAACACATGCCCACAGAAAAGTCATAAACATTAACAATATGTAACACTATAAAAATTCACAATATCAATTACAAAAAAATCACATTAAATAATTACTACAAAAATTCGTAATGCAAAATTGAAACAAGAATAATAAGTTTGTAACCGCAGCTGCCTAGATATTTCATTAGTTGTCCTAGAAACATTACTTAGAATAGAAACGTGTCCGTATCTCGTTCTCATATATATATTGCATACAGATTAACGAATAGGGAGATATTTTCGTTATTTTGTATTTTGTTGCAGAAAAATATCCACAAAATCTCTACTTGTCTTATAATGTGGAAGCAATGCCCAAAGTGCAACTGCCAAAATAACTAAAGGTTGTGATTTTCTGACATAATTGCTATTGCTACGCTTTTCAATATTCAAAAGTGATTTATTTTCATTGCAACGTTGAAAGAATGATTAAAATTATTTTGCAATGGACTTCCTAAAAATATTTCACACAAATTAGCGTTGGGCTAAAAAAGACTAAGAAAAGTTATTTAATTGTTTCAATCTAATTGTATAATTTATAGAAGAATGTTCAACAGCATGCCGACAAAAAATACCTTGTTTCAAAGAACTATAGAATAAATACAGAGTCTCTGACATTGTTTAAAAAAAATTATTAATATCTTTAAACTCTATATTTTTATACAAGAACTATGTATTAATATTTTTTGTCAATTATTGAAGAAATATCTTAAAATAGTTAAATTACAGTTGTTAACATCCTCTTAATAATCCTAATAAAATGTCCCAGACATTTAGTTTATTCTGTTTCACTCTTTATTTTCCTGTTTGTTGAGGTATGAGGTATATCTGGCTAAAAGTAAATAATTTTTAATTCCTTCTGTTTGTGCACTCTTTCCCTGTATATAACGCGTTCAAATTTTCAATCGTTAATAAAATAGTTTTTATTTATCCCCTCGAATTCAAATACATTTTTAAACTTGTAGTGGATGAGACCAGATGTTAATAGAGATTTTCTTAAATATTAATTAATTCATTCAGTTTAACTCATTTTTAATACTTTAAATTTAGTTTTGGCAGTTTGTAAAGAAGATTGAAATCAGCACGCAGTAGCTCGATCGGTCAAATACGAGAATTTCGGTATTTTCCCCGTAAAGTGGAAGAATGCGAGTTCCATTCTTGCGAAAATCAATAATTTTTTGATAATTTATTTGCATTAATTGTAATTATTTCATAATGTAACTAAAATAAAAAAAAATTCTTTCTTGACCTAAATAGGAATTGACTTGAAAAATTTATATTACTTGTTTATTGTTACTTTTATGAATTTAAAACAAAATATTTCATTTAATCCTTTAAAATAATTTAAAAAATAGTCACTTTTAAAAATATTTATCATTATTTAAAATTTGGTTATTTGGGAGAATATGTGTGTCTGGCACATACGTCTAAAAATAAAGAAGAGGTGTTTTTTTATTGACGATATATTAGGGTATGATCTAAAAGAATTTAAATCGAGTGAATACTTTTAAATTTGCAACCTATCGTTTGAATAACCATGCCATAAGTTAAAAATGTCATGAGAAACCTCCGACTGGATGTAAAAGCTTTATTAGCATGTCAGAACACGATGTTGTTTTGAGGATGAGGTTTTAAGAGTCAACAAAAATCCGTAGGTGAAAAATAATTTTTTTATTTGCACTAGCATCTAAAAAAATCAGCTTTTAATAACGTGTTCTCATCTCATTTCCAAAAGTTCTGATTAAAAAAAATAGGTTAATGACCACAAGAAATAAAACTTAGAAAAATGTCATTTTGAGCACGCGATTGTATGAAATGAAATAAATAGGAATTGAGATTTTTTTTTAAAAAATATATGCGGGACAAAGTTTTTTGCATCGTTTGCAATACTAAAGTGATTCATTCAGTGAAACAATTAAAATGAATGAAAAAAATATAATTTAACTTGCAAGAGCACGTGGTGCTTGGTCATTCAAGAAATGATATTCTGACATGATACATAGAAATATGCAGAGCAGATTTCATTTTAATCTCTATTTTTTACAATATTCATAAGCTTATAATTCATCCCCAAGAGAAATTTTTATAGTCTATTTTAATATAAGGTTTATTCGGGTGAGAGTTATTTTTGGTGTGGCCAATTTGAAGTTTTAAAAAAAATCTCTTCAATTCATGCTTTTAAGTGACAATTTTCCAAAATTATTACTGTTATTTCAAATATTGAGATTTCATTGCTAACCTTTAAATGTTTTATACCCAGAAATAGTGTTTAAGTATGTATAAACCCTATTTTTCTAAGAAAGTGCTCCGAGCCTTATCTTAAACCAAATAATAAATATTTCATCAGCAAACGAAATAATCATTAATTAAAATAATCATTGAAATTATCAATAAAATTCAAATTGAAAATAAATATTAAAATATGAAACAGAAAAGTCAGAAAAGAAATGATTTAAACTGAGGAATTAAGGTAAAAAGTAATATCATAAAATGTAACATGATGCAAACATTAATGTAAAATGAATTTTGAAGGCAAGTAATATAAAAAAAATTAAGTCAATTCCTGCTTAGGTAAAAAAAATTCAGTGAATTTTTACTACGTATTTACTATTAATATGAATAATTTGTCAACAAATGATTGATGTAAGCAAGAACCGAAAGAAACACGTTAAAATACGTCTAAAACATTCTATAAGTAGCATTCGATATACCATCGATATTACTCAATGCTCATAACTGTATGTGGGCCATTACAGTAAGTAAACTTTGGGTGGTTATGTTTACTCGCTGCAAGCAAGAAAGCATGAGCAATGTGGTGAATCAAAAAATAAGAGAGACCTTTAAGAGGTGAAAAAAAATCGACATACCACCCTCCTTTTCACATTGAACTTAAGAAATTTTAATAGAATTATTCCTTAGAATTAGTCGGTATGTCCGAGAATAGCAAAGTGATTAAGCGTCAACGCGTGGTGATCCACCCGACGGATATGGAGCAAGAGGCAGAATACTTGGACCGATAACGAACTTCAGACTAACGCTGATTTTCCGGGGATTTACAACATAGACCAAAAATTAGTTAGAAACGAGATTTAGCTAAAATTCTTACAAAAGATTATGCTTACTTAAAATGATCAATTGTACGAACAGAAGGATAATCTTATCCATAAGGAGATACTTTGGACATCATTTACTAAAAATTAGTAAACAAAGAATCATGTTTCTGATGACCCTCAAAAAGAGATCGCTAGATACCCTCCCCCCTCCAACACGCTCAAACGAACCAGTCAAACTATTAAACAGATGCAGTGGGCTTGAAAATAATAACAAAATTAATGACCAGGAGATACGAAAAACTACTAATTAATTTAATCCAATAAGACTTGTATGTATAAAAGATTTTAAAATTGAATTAGAAAAAATTACTTTTAAATTTAGATAATAAAATTTAATAAAAATTCGCATTAATTTCAAGTAAAAATTAATGCAAATAATTAATTAAAGAATTTTACTTTTTTCATCAATTGTATCTCTCTAATTAGAAGGGAAACACAAATCAAAATAGAGCAACCTGATCTACCAGATTTGCCACTGAATGCTGTGCCAATTAATTTCCTTGCCTCCAAAAAACCTCTCCCTAACCTTCAAAAGAATTATCTTGGAATCCCCTTTAAATGAATCCAATCAACGAAATTAATCAGAGTAAAAATAAGAATAGGTATATGTGAGATCCGGAGAAGTCGCTTTATTATCTAGAAAAAAGAAATGAACGCTGAATTCTTAAAAATGCAGAAAATTTTGTGTAATCATGAAATCTAGGAAAACTAATGTTGCATTCTTCACATCAAAATAATAAAAGCATCTCGTATATGTTTGTCATGCATTTAAATGGGATATTGCATTTCCTGTTAAAAAATAACCTTCATAAAAATAGAGAGGAAACAATGAATGAAACCACCCACCACACATCTGGATAGTTTTGAAAACATTCTGAAGCCGATGGGGGGGGGGGGTGAATCGATGGAGGATACAGCGCCGCACGGGGTCAGGGGGTGAAACCTTGGAGAAACTGGAATATTGAAGAAAAAAAAATCAAAGGTTTATGAAAAAAGATTTCATAATAAATATTTTAACATTTCGGGAGAATAATTATGTATTTTCAATTTGAGATGCTATGACCCTCAAAATAGAGGGTTATAGCATCTCACGATGAACGTCCTTGGAACGTCTCCCACAGCTGTGTGCCACCCACAAAATTCCGGAAATCGAAGTCTCGGAATGGCGATGCATATGCGCATTTTAAACTGGAATGATTTTTAATAGCCACTAGATGGCTCCCTGTGTCCATTATTTTTTAAATGGATTCAGTTTTAGTATCCTGACCTTCAGGATGTTCATAATCAAACTGACTTTAGAGTTTTACTCACCAGCAGTAGTGGGGGAGGGGGGTAAGATGGATGTAAAATAATCGGTTGGATAACTTTACACTCGATAAAATTATACGCATTTCTTCTTCTTTGCTGTTTCTGTGTAATTGAAGTCTTTTCCAGCTTACCCAGTTTACCATCAATTTTGTTCTATCTTTTGCAGCTTTAGGAGGCATTTCGGCACTTTTCTTTTTGCTATGGAAAGCCTCGGTTCGGGTTTATTATGACTAAAAACCGCAGTTTGTCAGATGAAGAATACGCTCATATTGTAAATGAACTAATAATCTAAAATGGTAGAAAAAAATGACGACGTTAGGACTTGAACTTTATTATTTTGTTTTGTTTGAACGTTTTGAGGCAAAATCCCCCTCCAATGATCATGATTCCTTTCGCGTCAATGCGTCTTGGACAGAGGCCTCCCTTACTGAAGGAGTGAAACCAACTTTGACCATGCTTTCAACTCACACGGAACGATTTGTCTTCGCAGAGAGAAAGCGACTTGAGATATTTCATCTTTCCGCAGAGGAGTTCAGTAGCTCAGACTACAAAGAGGGGATTGTTTCGTCTATCGGCTGGCGTGTGTTTACATTGTCGACGCACCGAAACCCAATCGCGTTCTTCATCGGCGATGACTGACGGCAAGGGGAATTTCCCTTGCATCCAGAATTCTTTCGCACCCTTCTCGTTCGATCTCGCAGAACGTTCCTCGCTGTTGCATCTAGCAAACACTCAGCATTATGGCGACGATCCGAACTGTGAGTTTGGAAGGAATTCTCGTTTGTTTATTCAGTTACGTTGCCCTGCATTATGCGGACCGTAAGTTGTTGTTTTTTTATTCACAAGCTGCAAGCGCATGAATTAAACTTCTTTTAACTTTCATTTTATTGCCTGTATCCATAGTCTCCATTCCATTCAAATTTTAGTGTGAAATTGCCCTTTTGCACGGAAATGTAGATAATTGCTGTAAAGTAAAGCATGGACATTTTCAATTTTTCTTCTCATTTTGACGATTGTAAAGTTAAATGGCATAAATATGTATTATTTATTATACTTGATGCGATTATTAGATTATTAAAATTGTGCTATAATTATTTACAGTGCAATTACAATATTATGATTTTTAAATAATTTTTTTTTATTATTTTACAGTACAGTACGATTTTTTTATAACTGTGATCGATAATATTCTGAAACCTATTGTATTTCATACTCTTTTTTAATTAGCAAAAATGAAAAAGGAAAAAAAGCGTTTATGTTGTTACAAATACGTCATATACATATATCGCAATTCCAAGTTTTTTTTATAAGTAAGTTGAAAATCGGATTGAAGCATTAAAACTAATTTTTTCTTATTGCTATAAGGAAATAATGAGATTATATTAAGCATAACCTTTTTTCTTTAAAAAAAAAACTCTTATTATTTAAGAGAAAAGCAATGCCTAAGGATTATTTAATTCTTCCCCAAGTAAAATTTAATCGAACAACAAAATTTCCCTATGCTGAGTTTTCCTTCTAACATTTTAATGCACTATTACTGAATACACACATTTACGAAGCTTACCTTCCCAACTAGAATAAACTGCACACATTGCTTTCATAATTCATACCATACAATGTTTAATATTATTAGATCTAGCATGTTCAAGACAAGGAATTATTCCTCTGGTTGTCTAGACTCGGCTTTTAAAAAGAAAATTAGCCTGGAAAATAAAGTTCAAAGTCAAAAAGTTACGAGGACATCTTTTATCTTGTCAAACAAGTTTCAAGAAAGTTTCGAAGTCGCTTCTGAAGTCGAAATATCTTCCACTTCAGAAGCTACAGAAGAAAGTTCTGCCCAAAATGGCACATTCTTACGATAAAAGTGTAGAAATTGTGAACATATTTGAAGAACCATATGTTTATACAAATGCGATTGAATCAGAAAAATAATCATAAAAATGACAATAACAAATGTGATCGAGTGCATATAAGTGATTCAGGTTGAGGACCAAGCTGTACAACTGTTAAGTTTAAAATGTTTTGTGTTAAAAAATACCTTTACAACAAGAAAGCGATTTTGCTTAGAAAGCTGAAGACAGATCATTTTCCACTCCTTACTGCTTTTTTAAAAAAATAAATAAATGTGGAATGATGAAATGCGGCTTCGCAGCTGATTGGTTTATTCAAGATTCGGTGCTTTTTTATGCTGTATATTATTTCCTAGAGGAAATGAAAAATACGCACGATTTATAGGTAGTGTCTATAATAACTGGAGAAAGTTATGAACTGTATTTCAAGATCATGAGCATTCCGCTTGTCATTTAATTCATTTATGGCTTGAAAAGAATTATGAAACGACTGAATTTATGTTCGATAGTTGATATAAAAAATCAAGTTAATATAAATAAAGAAAAGGAAAGACTTAAATCAATCACCTAAAAAAAGATCCCTCTCTGTGAAATTACTATTTCAAAGAATTGTAAATGTGATTTTATTTTTATCGAGTAATAATCTTCCGTTTCGAAGAAATGATAAAATAATAGGAACGCCTAATGATGACCAATGTTTAAGTTTAATCGGAATATTTAGTAAATACAATGATGTGCTTATGGATTATATAAACAGAATAAAAAATTTCAATAATAGAACTTTGCGCATACATCGCAAGAACAAATGATCCCTGTTTTAGGCAATTTATTAGTAAAATTATTAATGATTTAGGAAATTTCTTAATACAATTAAAAACAGTACAAAAGTGGCCACATATTGTAGTATCCAGATGCACTATACTTCTGATATTTCCCTTAAAAACAAACTGCAGTCTTTATTAGGTATGTAAATCTTGAAGATTACGTATAAACTTGTCATTTCTAGGGTTTACTGAAGTGACTGATGTAACTGCAGCACTAGCAAAATCTCTATTGGGAATATCAAGTAATCTTGATTTAGAAATGAAACGGAGATATAATGGTTTAATTGTATAATTGCTCTAATATAATAATAATATAATTGCTCTAAACCTTCATTCAATTTATGTATCTTGCCCATTAATATTCTTTTAATTCATTAACATCTGGTGCCGCTTCCAGCAGTATATGTTGCATTTTTTTTGAACAATGCAACGTCGATATTGCTTGATTTCTTCTTCTACAAACAGATGGTAAATACTAACATGCCATTTAAACATTTAAACTACTATCCGACACCCATTGGGAAGCCAATCTGAATGCGGTTAAAGAAGTGTATATGCAGTTTGAACAAACTTGTAAAGCGCTAGAAGTATTTATTCATGCTAATAAAAGTAATACAGCGGTATCTGAATTGGTATCTATTGGATTCAATACAAGACATGACCTCAATTTTACTTCATTTGTTCAATAGTATGGTTTACAATATTTTGAAAAATTAGCACTTTAGATAAACTATTTCAAATAAAAACGACAGTTCTTGATTGGGCTTATAATTTAGTCAGTAAAATTAAAATTAAAATTCAAAATTTGGGAATAAAATTTAGCTTATTCATGGGTGAATTTGAATCTTTCAGAATATTTTACTGAAAAATGAATTCGAAAAGGAGAAAATATGTTTCGAAAAGCAGATAAAATATGGAAAACTTGGTAATATTGCGGATGCACACGCATATAAAATTCAAATCCTGTCAAAGCCAACAGAGAAAAGAGGACTCAACGCGAAGCAACCGATCTGAGGAAATAGTAGGCAGCCAAAATTCAAAACAGACAGTCGGGCCACTTGATGCTAGTTCCATCGAAATGTCAAACGTTTAAATCTACAAGAAAATAAGAAAGATGTAGAATAATAAGAGTTTAAAGATAGAAGATAGCAAAAAATATAAGTGCACAAATGTGAGAAAGCAAAATGTTCACGTTCATTCATAAATACTTATTATTCAATTCTTCTTTATTCAATGATTGCTCGCGTATTGGGAAATGCCTTACAATCTGGATTCTCAATATGGTGTTCAGTCACATTTTCATTCATCCAAAAGATCAAGGTGATTATTCCAAAGTTCATACTATTATTAATGTTTCAGAATCATATCCTCTACTTTTCCGTCATTTATCATCTTTGCCCAAATAATCCGACCCGATGAACCTCCGGACTGACACGAAGAGTCTGGTTGAGCATACATTCCTTTGGATCATTTCGGCACCGATTTCATCAACGAAAATTTTGCTCATCCTTCTTTTGTGGATTTCTGCCATTTACTGTGACGTGAATTCATCGTTTTCATCTTCCTTTCAGTTTTAATATGATTATACAGGTTATTGAAATCATCGTTAATTAATTTTTTTCTTTGTAGCGAATTTTTCTAGTCAATTTGTTTTTCTATTTCCAGATCATTCCATACGCTTTTCTATTCAGAGGAAATCTTTTCTATTCAATCATTTATTTGGCATCACTTATTAACTTTCCTTTGTCATATAGAGTACACACCGTATGCTTGGCGTAGCATAATCAAATATAATTTTTGTGCCATAAAATCTTAAACTCTCGCCCACTGACATGACAGAGAGAGTATTAAAGTACTTTAGAAATGATATCGAATCTTTAGTTCTGACGTCTTTTATCTAATGATGAGAAGATTTGCCACATTCTTACCTCATCGCAGTTACATCGGCCTTGAAGACACTGGAATAATAGCCTCATCTAAATATTTTATGATTGGCTTGTTTTGGTAAAGGACAAAGGCAAATTCAATTCCAACATTTTGTTTAGATTCGATCTCTAACATTTTGGGTCTGTGCGAAATGTATTAAAGAGTATTTCATTTCAAAAATCAATTTGACGATTGATTTGTTTTATAAATTGATATATTTTTCATAATAAAAATTTAGTAATAGTTTTTTTCTCTGATTTCCTTTTATTCATTCCCGTTACTATTTTCACTTCTTGCTTAATCTTTACATCATTTTGAGCTTCGTTTTCAATATATTACATCTATTTGTTATTGATGGTAAAAGATAGTACTCAAATATTCAATAAATTATAAATATTTGCCAAGTGTTTGTATGATATTTCTTTCCATAAAACTATTTTTATTTTGATATCATTTAAACGTATTTTTGATGACTTATGCACGAATCCACCCCCTCCCCTTTAATATTGGGGTCCTATTTATTTTTTTTTATAAAGTTTAAAGATGTGCATCGAATTTTTATTTTAAATATTTGTTAAGTGTAGACCAAGCATTCCTAGCATTTCATCCCTTGGTAAATAATGATAATTTTACTATAATTTTTTTTTTTTTGAAATTAACCGCATGTAGATTTATGTTTTTTTAATGGATAAAGATATTTCATTCTTAAAGAGAAAGAAAAGTTTGGCATATTTAAAGCCAATAAATAAATATGATTCGTTTTTTTTTGTATGTGATTGTGAAAACAGTCTTCAAATTTTTTCTAGCTCCGACTCCTTGTAATCCATCAGACTTTGCGTGCATGAACGGGAGATGCCTCCGCCGTAGGTGGTTCTGCGACAACGACGATGACTGCCGGGACAACTCGGATGAGCAATATTGCAGTAAGTTAAGTTTGAGTGCAAAAACTCTTATGGGGCACTTTATTTGTTTATATTTTATTTTGTTTGCCCACGCAACTGAAGCGTAATTAGAATTATAATAATCATATCCCTTTTTATTTCCATTTTCGCATTTTAACCCTTTTAAAACGGATCAGGTTCAACCAGCAGTGCAAAATTTTCTATCATTGGGCCGAATTTTGTTTCAAACGTGAGATGAAGGATGTAAATCCTTTTTAATGATAAATGTTTTTGCATTTTATGGTCCTTTTTTGAAACTGAAACTAAACCGCCATGGAAGAATTTTCACGGCAGGTTGGGCCGAGTTAATAATGAAAGGGTTAATGTATTTTACTTCTCAATTATGTTTAAGAAGAAGAATGCAAAAAACTGAAACCGTTTGAGAAATCAGAAGAGTGACGAGCTATTCGAAATTAAATGTTTCAAGCATCCATCTTTTGGAAAGTTTTGTTGTAGCCTAAAGAAGCTTAGTTTTAGAAGCAGAACACTTTATTTTTTTTTCTTCCCACGCGCCTGAAGCCTAATTGGAATTATACGAATCAAATCCCTTTTTATGTCCATATTTGCATTTTGACCCTTTCACTATTGATCAGGCCCAACCAGCAGTGCGAATCCTACACTGGCGAGTCCATTTCTGTTTCAAATATGAATGGTAATTTGTAAATCCTCTTTAGTGATAAACCTTTTTGAATCTTATGGAAATATTTTATTTAATTATCCCTCTTTTGAGACTGAAAGTGGAGTGCCAAGATAGAATTCGCCCGGTTGGTTGGGCAGTGTTAGAAATGAAAGATTCATTTTAATTCTGAATTATTTCAAGAAAAATGATGCAACAAATTGAAACCATTTGAAAATTACGAGCTCTAAAAAACCAAATATTTTACGCATTGATATGCTGGAAAGTTTTGTTGTAGCTTAAAATATCCTTGTTTACTTATCCAGATGAAGTAATTAAACTGCCCGATAACATTTCATCTGCAATTTTTACAATTAATGTCGGAAGATCATTATGATCCGTGCAGTGTGCTTAAGACGGCCTTTTTATTCGGGAACATTTCTTTAATGATCGCATTTCACACAAACAGACGCAAAACACAAAAGGCAAGACAACAAATTCGGGCGTGATCATCTTAAAAGTACAGCATATGATCACATTATTATTTACAATCGTAGAGCACAGTGGGATGCGTACGATCAGTATAGTCATCTATTATCCAAAAGAAAAGATACAGTAATGCAACTGCTACAAATTTACATATCTCTATTGAAAATATACCAATGGACCAAATATACAAACAATAATTTCTGTAAGTTGGCAATCTGATTCCTCAAGATCCAGTTAAAGAATGTCCTTTGTTCCAAAAACGATGATAAACTTTACTATTGTTATTTTTAATGCATTTATTTTAATACATTTTTTTAATTCTTACTTTATTTCTGAAGATAAAAATCCCCAAGAGGCCTGTCCACCTGGTTGGTTTGAATGTCCAAACAGACATAGATGCATTCCTTCGAGTTGGATGTGTGACGGAACGACCGATTGCAACGGATCTATATCTGAAGAAAGCTTCTGCGGTAAACCTTATTGAATACTAGCTTTTACCCACGACTTTGATGTGTATGTGTGAGAACTGACGGTTTGATACCAATTGGAGCAAGGCAAAACCGGAAATTTTCTAAGCCAGTTGGGGCAACGTAATACAGATTAGAAAATTTTGATTTCCTTTATTTTATTTTAGTTTATTTCAAAATTTCTTCACTATGAATCCGAAAATTCGATAAATCAGCAATGTTTAGTTTTAAATGCATCAAACCCTAATATACAGAATCGTTTGAAATAATGAGTCGAAAACGTAAGCCTAATCTCATTAAAGTGATAAACAAGCAATATTGAAGTCTTACTCCTTTGACGGTTGGGGGATGAAGATTTTTAGTGGGAAAGTTTGTTTTTAATTAATAAAAATTAACCAGAGCATATGTCCTTTTCTAGACTGTAATCAATCTCTGTGCTAAATTTCATTTAATTTAGTTCCGCTGTTCTGGCGTATTTGGCAAATATCTACCATCCATGTATCCGTCCAATCTTTGACATATATCTGAAAATGATTGTGAACAGGAGTCTTGTTGTAGTTCCCTTAGATTTTTTTTCCTTAAGTTTCATTCGGCAATGCCCAACTGCGGTTTGTGTTTTAGAAAATTCTAAATTAGTTTTTCTTTTTTCGTGAACTTTTGAATAATTTTGTCATCAAACAAAACTGAAATATTAAGGGTTGATGCAAGCTGTTTCAAAATTTAGCGAATACTTGAATAATCACGATTTTTAATAGAAAATTAAATTATTTCTAGGTATTCCGCTAAAACTAGAAGTTAGTTTTGGAAAGCATTCTTTCTAGTTTTAATAGCGAATGTTATTTATAATGTATAATCTATTCACGCCCCACATTCAGTTTTACTGCAAGCTTGTAGAATCTTGTGAACAGATATTTTTAAACATATTTTTCATTTAGTTGGAAAATCCCTTTAAGGGATTCTAAATTCCAATTTTTAAAAAAATATTTATTTTTATCTGAGCTTAGGTTACCAAAACTAATATATTCTTTTCATAGGCCTTAATGCCACAGCAAAAGAAAGGCATAATAATTTATCCTGTAAACATTCTGGAACTTACGTTAAAGATCAAAAAATACAACTTTGGTGGAAAATCTATGATTCTAAAATATATATTAATTCGATGAGAAAATAAAGAATTATGTGGTCTATTATTGATTTTTGATGGACTTACAAAATTATAAATCCGAAAATTCAACATTTAACTATTATCATTATGATTGAAACCGTACAAAATAAAATCAACGTAGAAGATCTATCCAATTAAAGTATAAGTATTGATGTAGGCTACACTTCTTCATGATATAACCAAAGGATTTTTATTACTGCATGTGGGCCAAACACTAGATGCAACCAAACGGAAAACTTGATTGGCTTAAACAATCCAAATTCAAAAATGGTGCAATCCGAACTATGTGTTTAATATCGCTTGTTGGTCCATTGGTCACAAGAAACCCCAAAGGAACATCCTTAATCCAAACACACCCGAATGCTTCAAAACAGTTCTATTTCGAAAGAATGCTGTTCCTTATCAAAAAGCGGAATATTTAGATCATATTAAGATACACGAGGATATTGCATCTGCTCTTATTTCAAAATAAACTTCTGAAGAGTTGAGAAAATATCGAAAATTTAATGAGAAAAAAAAAGTGATTAACTTAAATCCTAGCATTTTTAAAACATTTTTTACTATTGTTCTTGATTTTCACTTCCAAATTTTAAATTTCATAGGACGTCTTTTATCGAAAGTAATAAAACCGCTGAAGGTAATTCTTTTATAAATAAATCTTTTTCTCCTATCCCTATTAAACAACGATAGCAATACTAAAACGCTGGGGGAAAAGCAAATTATATTTATATTTCTGGTTCCAATAATGCTATTTTTACTGAACAGAAATTAAAAAATAAATAAATAATGCTAAATACTTCTAACGATTTAAATGGTCAGAATGTTCTAAGGAACGCAGATAGAGGGAGAATAACTTAATCAAGTTCTGTAATTTTGAATAGAGAACAATTTACAGATGTCAGACACTAATGGTCTCATTTCTCTAAGATTAGGTTTATGGAATATAATGCGATTCAACTAAGCGCATAACATAAATGCAACAGGGAAAAAATGGGATATTTTTTAGAAGCATGGCCCAAATTTATGAAAAAATCTGATTCGATATTACATGTCGTTTCTTCTATTTAATAATTGCAGGGAAAAAAGTAAACTTTCAAAATCAAAATCTGGCTTGTCTGGAAGAAAACCGAAAGCCGTTTTCTTCAGGCAAATGTTGGAAATAACAACTTCAGGGGGGATCCACTTCATAAAATTTCTGTGGCTTTCTTTGTGAATAAATCTGCGTCTTCATTGTATTCCCAGGTAACACAGAATATTGCGCAATATTGTACAATATTGCAAGATATTATTTTTATATTATTAAATATTAGACAATATTATACATTGCATATGTGCTACTGAGGTTAGTCTTCTAAATTCGTAAGAACTTTACGTTTAAGACAAGAATTTAATGAATGAAAATGATAGAAAAAATTTTGAATACAGGATAGATCTTTGAGAGTGCGTTTTTGAAGCATCAATTACACTAATGCAGTGATTTTGAGATGTGCTTTTAATGCAACCAGTAAAGCCAGCTGCCATGAACAAAACTGGGATTTTTTTGGCAAATTGTATTTATCGAGGAATGTTGTTGTGAAGAAGCAGTAATGATGGGATTTCTCTAGTTAATCTTATTCTACGAGAAATGTTATTTTAGAGAATCAGTATCGTTCACGCCATTATTTTGAAACGTGCTTCTAATGTCAGCAGTAAAGCCAACTGCTATAAAAAAAACCTTGTTTTTTTTTAAGTTTCTCATTTCCTGAAGGATGTTTCACAAACAACGATAATGGGAATGAAGAAATTCTAGTGGAGAATAAAAAAAACTTATATGCATTTCTGGTTTTTTTTTTCAGGAGTTTTCAAATAAAACTTTAGTATTATTAATTAATTGCTAAAGGATGTTTAAAAATATTTAATTGTGTGTGTGTGTGTGTTTTTAATTTTCGTATTCATGAAATGATGTTGAAACATTTTCAAGTTTCTCAATGGAACTAAAAAAAATTAAGTAATCTTTTCTCCCACTAATGAGTTTGTGACATCACGGAATAAAATGGTGTAAAGTTTATTTTCATATCTAGATGAATATAGAAGAATTATGTTCGTGGTTATTTGCACCTTATATAGATAAAAAAAATTCCTCTTTTTAAACAATAGTTGAATTTTTAAATTGTCAGTTATTTATATTGATCACGTAATAGGAAACAAAAACTAATTAAAATGGCATGTCATTATAAAAAAGATTACCTGATGTAACCTTGCGTTTTAAAACTGGGACTATTTCAGGAAATTAAAGAACAAAAGGAAGGAATTGATGTCACATTAAATCGTTTTTCCTTCTTTTTTTCACATTAATAGCACACATAAAATTTGCATGTTAGGAATTACGGTTAAGATATGTTTTAAATCTCGTTACAGAGGACACATCTTATATTTCTCGTACGTGGATAATTTTCAGTATAATTACAAATTCGTTTAGGAAAGAATACGACGAAAGTGCAGGACAACAGTGCGACAAAAGTGCAGGACAACAGTGCGACGAAAATGGAACTAAAGTCCCGGTTGCTGCGAAACAGAAAATCGGGATCCAGGACGGACCGGTGGGGGTCTCAAATCCACCGAATCGCCGTCGCTTTGCACCTGGCAGACAACTCCACCTTCGGGCCTCAGAACAGAACGGGAGAGGAAATCCGCTACGAGCTCACCATTCAACTCCAGCATCGGCTCTCGAAGTGAGAACGATTTTTATTTTCTTGCTTCCCCTTCGTTTCTCCAATGCAGACGAAATGGAAGATTTCACTTATTTTAAAAAGTTTGCCAAGAGTAATAAAAATTTTAAAGTTTGCAGTCGAAATGAAATTCTAATATTTGCAAAAATAATATCAAAAATAAAAGAACTCCAAGATCGATTGTATTTTAATTAAATATTCCGAATACGCCAAAACCATTTTACTTAAATATTGATGATATAATTTAAATTAATTGATTAGAATAATATTGTGTGTTTGTTGAGATAGCATTAAAGCAACTGCTGGATAAAAAGTTATTTTAAATAAGCAATTGGAAGAACGCACATCTGTTCTATAATTCGCATGTGTCGTAAAAAATCAATTCAGTTCCTTTTCTGAAAATTGAATTCCAAATGAATCAACTGATACTCAACGAGTTGGGGTCAGTATTCAAAGTTGATAATTCAGAGGCATCAGTTTTAGTTTAGATATGAGAAATAAATCGAATAAATATTTAATAGAAATCCAACAAACCGTTATTAATTTTTTTTAATTATTCATTTCGTATGTTCAAATAACATGTTTCTTTGGCTTAAATATTGGAAAAATCAAAATTATATAATCGTATGTCTCAAATATGAAATGTTTCCACAATTTTATTTCTTATTCAATAGCTAAATTTTTTTTCCATTGCTTCTTTTAATGAATTTCAGAAAAAAAAAATGAAAAACCATTTCAAAGCTATGAGTTGCAATGTTTAATTTAATTAAATTGTTCGTCTTTTATTATATATCGAAAGTAAAGTCTGCTGAATGTTTTCCGGTTGCCACAGTATCTGTCAAACCGAAAACGGAAAAATGTTTCTAAATGCGATGAAGAATTTTTCTCTAATGTCTTCTTTACTTAAAAAAGCATATATTATATCATATTTTGGGTTAAAATTTGGAATTATTGAACTGTTTGGCTTTTATTTATTTAAAAACAAATCGATTGTTAAATTTCAACAAATTGAGAATCTTTTGAATTATTTACTAAATATTACTAAAAGTATGACAATTTCAAATGAGAATAAATCCGTTCCGTAAAAGCTGTTTCTCTTGGCTATTTCTTAAATAATCATCTTCGAATTTATAAAACATTTGCATGAATTAAAGCAGAAAACCTCTGTAAAAACGTATCACAAAATGTAAGTAGTGGTGCTAAAAAGTGTAAGATTACAAATGTATTTTTCAAATATGTTGATTATTGCCTTTGAGGCCAGTTTTACATGTGACCCCGAAGGGAATTAAAATCTGATGGAAGTGAAAATTGGCAAAATAAATCAATGTAGGTCAAAAGATAACAATTTTTTTTTAGAAATTGAATATTTTATTGATTTGTAATTCAGTCCGTAATAAATGCAAAGAATACCAGAAGAATGAGAACTTGTCCTTTAAAAATTAATTTTTCAAATGTTTAACTGAGCATACTTTTCTATTTAGTTGAAAGAGTCTTTAAAAAAATAATATTTTATTTATTTCCAGAGATAAAAAGATGAGCTCGCAGGAACTTGCGCTGTACGTACACGCGCTGCTAGTGGCTTGCATGGAACCGAGGGACTTCTACGGTGAGGACCTGGTTCATGAGCTGCGCAGGAGGGTGGAGTCGGATGTGAACTACACAAACCCCTTTCTGGTCCTCGCCTTGTGCAACGCGGGCGATGTCATGACGAGCAAAGACGTGGTGAGAGTCACCGCGGCCTACGACTCGCAGCACAGGCCGTTCTGGACAGGTGGGTGGAAAGATTCTCAAATCTCACTCTTAATGGCCTTGATTAGAATGAGGTCGAGCCTCAGTTGAATAAAAATATATTAAACTCACGAATAACCAGCATCTAAAAACAGAAAAGGAGTCAGAATCAAGTAGTAAAGTAAGAGTATTGATTCAACTTTTTCGATGTGCCCTGGTATTTGTGCATTATTCAATTGTTTTAAAAAGAAATGAGTTGTAGAGTCAATCATTAAAATATTGTTACCAAGCCTGTTTAATAAAAGGTTTCGAACAAATGAAATATTCTGTTTTAACACAAAATAAGAGAAGAAAGTCACTTCAATTCAGTTTCATTTCCTGAGAATTTTGCGGGTTATTTTTCTCATCCATATTGTAGAAAAATCGCGATGTCGTTTTAACTATAAAAAGTTTGGAGAGTGTTTGAAACTAATCCCACCACGCATAAAAAGTACTTAATTTCCAATTTTTGAAGATGTATGAATCTTAAAAGTATATCGTGGGATACGCGGTAATAATCTGGGTAATGGTGGAGGAAACATGAAACATAAAAGTTTTGAAATAAAATGCAAATTTGTGAATATCGGATTTCAAAATTTTATTGGGAAAACCCATTTATAAAATTGAAAAACGGAAGAATATTGTTAAAAATCTGCGACGTTGCTTTCCAGAATGGTTATTTCAATAAATGAAAAAGATCCTTTTGCGAGATTTCTATTGGTTGCCGTATCATGAATATCAGAGTTTGATGAAGAATTTGGCGAATTTTATGACAAATTAGATATTACTGGAAACTTTCAGAATTTTGGCGATTAAACCAATAGGGACCGAGATATGACTGATTGTTCCAGAACTGTCTCTGCCATGTTCCGGGAATTACAAAAGGCGGAAATCTAAGCTGAAGACGGTCGTGAAAATTGCGTTGTCGAGAGTTTGGATTTGCAAATGAGTCCATGGCGAATAGTGGTGTCAGTCCAGCGAGGCACAAGCGTTGCGTGGAGCTCAAGTATTTGGTAAATTGAGTTTATGTGTGGAATCCTTGTTTTAATTATAGAAGCAGCATGCGAGGAGTAGCAAGTCGTGTAGAATTGATTCAGCAGTTTCATGTAGCTAAAGCGAGAAGATAGTGGAGAATTTTCAAACATTTGAAGACATCGTGGGATGCAGCTATGTAGATTCCCTCTTCCTGCTCTTATTCTGTCTGGCCGCTTCGTGTGCTGTGGTTTTTATTACAAACTATTACTGCCTTTGAGTTACTCAATGTAGTAGTGAGTTGCTGTGTATACTGAATTTTTTCGTCTGTGCGTTCATGTCTGTTTAAACTTTGGTTCGTGTTAAGTCCTGAATTTGCTGGAATTTTCTGGAGTAGATATTTTAGACTTTTAAGGACTTCTTCTGCATCGACTCTCAAATCGGAAGAACCCTGAAGATGTAACAATATTTTAATGCGCAATAGTCGATTGATAACTGCTTGCAACCAACCTGGCACTCCACCGCTTTTCAGGATTGCTCATGAGTAGTCCTTGTAATTTCAACAGTTGCAACATGGCCGCCTTTCTTTCCCTTCATTTAAAATCATACAAAAAATCCGATTCCTCAATTAAATATTTTTGTTTGAAAGTTTTTATTAAAGGCGCGCGATTAACGTGGTAATAAATAATCCAGGATGAATAATTATTTGATATTAATGATTAGTCAGTGAGAAGTAATATGGCTCAATGTTTGAAAAAACTAAATCAACATCATCTGTCATCCATTACAAGTTTAAAACAATGTATTTGAACTTGAATGGATAAATGAAAAGTATTCTATTAACAATTCAAAATCTGAACAAAATATATATAAGGAGAGTGTGTAATAATAGAAGAAATTGAATGAAAACGGGACACTCATGTCCACTTAAGCTTTAAAAAATGAAGCATTTCTTAAAATGGAATTAACATTTCGAAAAAAGATACGGAGGTTTAAGTGACAAAGGCCATTTAGAAATCGAGTAACGAAAGGCATATTTTCCATTTCATTAAGTGTGGTTAATTTTTTCCTTGATTGTGTGATTTTCATGAATTTATTAAATATTTTCATGAAAGGCCTCTGATGAAATCATCTCAAGCTTTGGAGTTTTCAGGTCTCTGCGTAAAACATCATTCCGGATAAACCAGGGGGATTGTTAATAGTACGGAGTATTTTATTTTAAAACTTGAATTTGGTTTCGGATGGTTTTAGCCTCAAGTTCCCGAATTTGAGAGGCAACCGTAAGGATAGATCTTGATAATGGTTTGTATAATAACATTTCATTCTTTAGTGAATGGGCTGGGGGGGACGTCGGGAAAAGAGTGGGATAATGAGATGAAATTTAACCCAGATCTTCTTACTGTTGTTTATATGGTATTTAAATTTGAGTTTATTGTCTAGGATCCGCGCAAGGTGTTTCTCTTTTTTTTTCTTAGAGGTTCATCTTCAAAGAATTCGAATAGAGGTCGAAATTTTTTAAGCTGTCCTTAACCGAACATGAGAACATGGGTCTTCCCCAGATTGATGGAAATACTCCAATTCATATGCCAGATTTCAAAATGCAGGAATCCTTTTTGAAATGCTTTTGTGACGAAATTTGTGGTACTGCATTACTTAAAGATTGCAGCACCATCAACAAAGAAGCAGTTGGTGAGGTAATTATTCTTCGGAAAGTCGATTGTGAAGAGGGTATAAACTAAGAACACTTCTTTGAGGCATCCCAGCTTTTATTTCGCTTTTTGAAGAAAGAGTGGGTTTAAGTTTAACTTCAAAAATTCTTTTATAGGTGAAATCGGTTATTATGTCGATATTGTATTCAGAAATCTATGAGCTTGTTATGTGTGACCATCACGCCACATTCTATCAAATATTTAATATTCTAATCTTACTTCAAAGAAAATCCCGCTGTTGTATAATTTGTTGTAAAAAGTCCCGCGTGATGATATTTGTCACCCTGAGAAGTTGGTGAACACATCCAGGATGGGGTCTAAAGTCCGATTGCTCGTCAGGGCGGACAGCAAGTTCTTTACACTGGTTTTTGAGTTTCATAAGTATAATATCCTCATATAATTTTCCCAGGTTGCTCAATAGGATGATTGGTTTATTATTTCCAGTAAGGTTTGGGTTTTGTTCTGTCTTTAGAAACATAGAACCTGCTTTTAAATCATTGAAACCAAACATTAAGTAGAAAAAGTGAGGATTTTAGAAGAAGTCACCTTAATAATAACTCCCACCAGTGAAGAAAGAATAGGTTATTTTGTGCTTTAAATTATTCCTGATTAACGTCTTCTTCCGTATTTTCGCAAACTTCAAAGCTTGATGAATGAGTTATTTCTATGTGTGCATTACATGATACATCTGTCGTAATTTATTATATATATGTCATACATTATATTGATTCCCATTCATAATTACTATAGTGTATGAGTTTCAATATTCTTAACTGCGTATCGTAAAAGGACCAGCAGACCTTGGAAATATTATATTTGTTATTATTGCTCTGACTGTTGAGATTTTTGAGCATTATTTTTACGTTGTTGTTGTTGCTTATCCCGAAAAGATCAGACAAACAGGAATTCTATAACATTAAGGAGAGATCAAATGTTAAGTCCCCCTTAGAAAGTCCGTTGTAGCCTAAAATGTGATCCGCTGAAACTGAATGATCATAGCAGTTTTCATAAGAGGTTTGGAGATTTCTATCACTTTCAAAGGAAAGGGACTCAGGGTGGCCACTTTCAGTCTAGCTTGTTTATATAGTATTACCCTATTATGATGAGGCAACATATCCATTATCTGATGCGTGAAACCCAGGAAGGTAAGAATGGAGATAGGACCCAATCATTCAATTCCCTGAAGTTAATTTTCAATCTCATTCAAGCGAACAAAGGGAATGAAGTTTTGGATAGATTTACGGTGCTTTCTTCTTTAAAAGGCACTTTTCATGGATATGACATTTGTGATGTCGTTAAAAAATGACTTCAATTTAATTTTTCCAGTAGGCCAAAACTCTTTTTAAAATAAATTCCTTAAGATACATTATTATTCATGAAAATAATTTATATTGGTCTTTTCTTATATTTTAATTTTCATTCAGGAATTTTTTTAAAATTTAATACCCTGCATTATTAATCTTTCTGAATGCTTTAAAGTTTTTTTTTTCTATTTTCTCATTGTTGTCTGATTGCCTTGATCGCAGAAAGCATAGTAATAGACTTTATGCCTTGTATAATCTTCCAGTTTTTAATTAAAAATAATTTAAAATTAGAATTTCTTTTTACTTGAAAAGGCAAACACTTTCTGAATCAAACACCCTGAAAGAAAAGTCCTCTTAGAATTCAGGAAAGTTTATTACAAGAGTCAGCATTTTCACTGTCTCGTGCACTTTCCAAAAATAAAAATCTCTCAAAGATTCTATTGACTTGCTTTTTTTTCTCGCTCTCTGCAGATTCCCAGGCGCTGGCCAGCATGGCTCTGGCCTGCCTCTCCTCCCGGGGCGGCGTGTCCGTGGACGAGCGCACCCTCAAGGACATGCTGCAGGAGTTGAAGAGGCGCCAGTTCAGGAACGGGACTGTCGACAACTACAAGACCACCGCCCTCGTCACTCAGGTGAATCCGATGGTTGTGACACCGCCTGCGCCCATTGTGCATGCCATTACGTCCTTCAGAATCCTTCGACAGTTAGAATCGGCTAAATGAAATTGCCCGGTCGAATTACTTGATTCTGTGATGCAAATGCAGAATAATCTAAATCTGTGATCTAAATGACACCTCGTTTATCCGAAGATCGGTCGAAATTTAAAACGAAACGAACGATTTATGCGAATAGGGACTTAATTTAATTTAAATAAGTAATACATTTGTTAATATGTAAAAACATTCATAATACTTTGAATTTTAATTTAAAAGAGGGGAGTTTATCTTTGATTAAGTGGAAATGTTTGTGTGAGTTATTCAAATTCTGTCATTTTTTTTTTGCACTTAAAATGCTTAATTATCTAGACCTGCATCCTGCTATTTGTACCTGCATCCTTCGTGCCAAAGGAAAGGAGATTACCCGTCCAATCCAGCTGATCATACACCTGAGGGTTGACCAGGGTGGAGAGGATGTTGCGGCAAGCAAGCCAACAAACCATTTAGCTTTTGCTTGGGTGGCATCACCCAGTTTGTCCTTGCTCTAAAACTACTTATATACTTGTAACGCCTACTTAGAGGGAAGAATAAAATTGCTTTACTAACGTCGTCTTCCTAGATTTAATAATATCATTTGTACATCAATACTAGTTAGTCAGTTTTTTTCTGTGGAGGATCGTTTAAAAATCGAAACAATTGTCTTCCACTCGTATTCTTCTTGATGTCTGCATGTGACAGAATCTCGGTACTTAAATTGAACAGCACTAAACACCTTTCCTTTTGGTGGAAATTTTAAAACTTGTAGTGTAAAGTTATAAGGATAAAATTTGTTGCCATAATATGATCAAAAGAAGTAACTAATTTCAAGAGTCCTAGGATTAGCTGTATAAAAGTACATTTTCATATAACTATTCGATGCACCCTGTTATATTATATTCACATTGAACGATGGCACAATGTTCTTTTTCCTAACTGTTCGAGAAATCCCATCCATCGATTTTAATCTTCCCCGGTGCAATTACATAAGTCTCAGGAATAATATTTAGGACCGTTGAATAACGAAATGTTCAAACTGATCACTAATCTATACTCACATAGACATTGTAAATCTAAAAATGATTCATTCAAAGAACAAGGAAAACAAAAATGCATATTTTTGAGAAATTTCCTTCAAAGGAAAATCTTTCTTATTTTAAGTGAGTAAAAATGCATCTTGTATCTCTTGCCATATCTTCCTGAAAACTATTATCAACATACGCATGGTCAAACTTGATACGTATTTTAGGCATATATAAATTGCTCAAAACAATGAAAGTATATTGCAGTTGCGGGTTGATCTTTCACCTGGAGAATTGTTTGAGTGATTGACGCATTATTGATAGACGTGGTATTCTATGTGAGATGAATATGACATTTGTTTCGCAGAAAATATGCGTTTTATTAAGCATTTGGGTACATTGGGAAAAAACATAATTCGTGCATATGAAACAAACACATAAAAAAGTCGTTTCCTTAAAAGAAAACCGTTTTTAGTGGAGGGAATGGCTTTCCCAGACGACCAGCAACGTCTAACACCTCTGAAGCATCGAGACAATCAGTGTATTAATGTATGTCTGTTGTATTCTGTCCCTCCTCATTAGAAGAGATCTTTGCAGTTCTTGGAAAATTTGTAGAGGTGGTAGATTTTCAACAATTTGTCTTTCTAGAATGTTCCAATTATGCGCGATGGGTTCAGGTCCGGAGAACACGGTGGCCAATCACTTTGTATGATTCTTTCCACCAAAACAAAATCATTCACCGAGTTAGCACGATGTAGTTGTCAAATGTGGTCCATTAACATGAAGCCATCTCCAATTGCTGCAGTGTAAGGGATTACAATGGGTCTGATTATTTCATCCCTATATCGGCGACCGATTAGATTTCCATTTCGAATGATATGAAGGTCGGTCAACCCACCCACGGAATTCCAGCGTAGACAATCACTCCTCCAGCGCCAAATCTTGAACTTTCGCGTAAGAATCTAAGATTGTTTCTAGTGCCACTTTCCCTCCAGACGAAAATATGCCTAATATCAGAATGAACAGGAAAACGAGACATCAGAAAAAATTATATCGTGCCATTTATTTCCCCTTCAGTTCGCAGACTCTGTTGCTCGCTCTTTGCGGGTGCGACGTTACCTTGCTGCTGACGGGACACACACCATTCTGTACAGATAGACGAGAGCATACAGATCTACAGAGTGAAGGGGGTTTCGGATAGTTTGTGTCGAAACTGCCGTGCAGTAGCCGAGCGCAGGTGTGGTTGAAGAAGAGATGTATTCATGTTTCGGTGTTCCGGGTCGTTAGGGTTAACTAATGGTTCCATCAGGGACGTCTACACCCTTACCCTAATCGTCGGGCCACATTTCCAGGCCCCAACAACCGATTCCAGATCTTGGAAATCACACTTTGTAAAACTCCAATGGCTTCCCCGGCTTGTGTTTGCCCCCCCGACAGGCCAACAACTCTCCAAGCTTCTTATTCTGTTAAATGACTTTGTTGAGACATCGCACTCATCAAATAAAATTCGCTGTCACTAAAGCGTCAAACTCAAATTTGAATACTGCGACTTTTGAAATTAAAAAAAAACCTTTGTATTTGTGACTCTCATCTTACATTTTATGCAAAAAAATGCTCCTGCCGTTATCTTTTACAAGACTTACAATATCTTTTAATTGTTTTGAATAGTATATATATATATATATATATATAAGCATGGTTCTCTCTTACTTACATTTCAATTTTCTTTCGAATTTTAAATTTTAAACTTAATTTTGTGGTCACCTTATTAGCAATGTTACTGTGGATATTCACGCAGTCATGAAAGTATATCACGGACAGTCAACAGTAATAGGAAAGTTGTATGCGAAATGATGAAATATTTGATTCTAAAAGGAAATAAAAAAATTGTGCTTGAAGTGATTTATTATATCTTACCATCCAAAGATTTTCACATTATTCCACGAAAAAAAACCTGTGATTTTACTTAATAATACTATTACATGCTCTTCATGTAATTATCTTTAATCAACCTGGATTAAAGATATCAGCCAAGATAAGGGTTTAAGGAACACTTTTTCAACCATTTAGAAGTAAGAAGGAACTGGAGTTTTGAGAATCCTATTTAAATATAAAAGGGAAGATTTCAAAATTAATTTTTAGGTTACCGATTTAGGTGTACTTAAAACTGTGTTTCCTGTTCATTTTCATTCTTAACAATTTTTTCAATAAAAAAGATGTAAAATATATCTAAATGTAAAAATTATTTTTTATTATTTTAATATCATTTTTAGGCGTCCTATCAACTAGCTTAAAAAATTATTTTGGAACTCTGTTTTAAAAAAAGAATTGGAATCTACTTGCTTATTCCATTTAAAACTTTCTTATTCTATTTTAAGGAGGAATTTCTTTTCCTTCGATATAAATATTTTCTTAAGGGAAATAGTTTTCCGTTGTTCTAACGTTATTTCATGAAAATTAACGTTATTTCATGAAATTATTTGTCTGTTTGTAAATCGTTGCATTAAACATCATTTTTCCAGTGAATATTTCCTATAGAAAAGAATAGGCATCATATTTTTTATGTTCACAAATTTAATATTTGCTTTTCTATTGTTCTATTTTATCTTTTTTATAATTTATCTCATCTGACAATATTCACCACAGGCCCTGTTCATCCACGACTCCTACGCGAAGGACTTCGACCTCGAATCGGCCATTCGGGTCTTAATCGATGGCCTCGACAGAAGCAAGTCTCTACTGAATGCCTACTACGTTCTTCCAGTCCTCCATCGGAAAAGCTTGCTCAATATCAGTTCTAGCCACTGCAGCAAGCCGCCGGTTTCGGGTAAAACAAATTCGTAATACTTCATCTGACATGGGTGGGGAAATAAGAGTTAATACATGTGTGTGTGTGTAATGGCATTTTAAAATCTTATTCAAATTTAATTAAAATCCTAACTCTCGGATTAAATTAATCCTTATCAACTTCTGCATTGTTGTATCTATCAAGCCCATTACACTTTTTCTATTTAATTAATTCAACAGAAGCATTGTAAACATGCTGAGGCCAGCGGTTCACACTCTTCGAGTGAAGGGATAATAAATTCTTTTAAAAGATCCCTGTAAATCTCTTTCCTAATTCGACAAGTGTAGGAAATCCCTAACAAGATATCACAGTTTATGATCACTGGGATAAATTTTACGTTAGCTATTTTCTTATTCAGCTCTGTGTCGTTCTGTGTTGATGTGTAGCTGTTATATATTTTCCTTAATTGTTTTAATCTTTTTTTGACTTATTTATATAAATTTTCATGTTCTTGTTCTTTAGATTAAAAAAACAATCTTTTACTTGATCAATAAATTATTTATAAAAAGTGTTCTGATTCTTAATTAAAACATTTCGATAAATTTTTAATTATTTTTAAAGAAATCCTAACGCCGTTGATAATTATTTTTATATCGCCATTATGCTTTATTTTACAATTTAAAAAAGTAAAGATTGATGGGTTTTTAAATACATGAAAAGGTTAAAGTTCATAAAGCTAGCAAAAAAAATCTAATTAACTACATTTTAACCGTTAGTCCACTCATACTGAATGTACCCAATCTCTGAGAACAGAGCACACTAAATTCTGAAAAACTGGCTTAAATTCAGAATGTTATGAGAAAAAGAACGAAAAAATGTTTAAACAGGAAACTTCAATGTTCAAGAAATGGAAAGGTATTCTTTTTCTCATGATAAAAATATTAGCATTCAAATTCTGCATGGTAATATTTCTGTATTCATTCATAATTCGCAATATCTGCAAATCATGAGTGACAAACCAAAGTTTTTTTCAAACGGAATGTTTCGAAAATTGTTGGCTCCATGTTCATTCGAAGACCGGTAATCTAAAAGAAAACATTTTTTATATTAAATATGAATAGAAAAGGTTTGGGAGAGTTCTAGAGGGAGATTTCTCATCTAAATTGAATTACTTGCCAGCTGATTAAAGTCTCAAGAAATCTGTGATTTAATTGTACAGAAATAATGAGATAGTAGATAGGTTTGATTCTGTCTGAAGGAGTAAATGGAAACACGTGAGCAGAACTGCATTTGACACCTTGAAAATATTGCCAACTTGAAGCAACACGAGAATTATTTTAATGGTCAAATCTGCCCTCCAAATCAGCTTCAAAATGAGACATTTAACATAAAACTATTCAACCAGTTTTGATAAGAAGATTTTACACTGAACTATTGCAATAAAAATTTTTGGTTTTGATGATAAATTATGACATTGTAACCAAACACCATAAAATGGTGCACACTGGACAAGGACCTTGAATATATTTTCAGTAGATGATGAATAAAATAAAATAGGTGTAATTTTTATTTCATTTAAGATGCAAGTTTGTTTTTTAAAGCACCTTTTCTTTCCTTTAGAGGAGGAAGCATTAGAGAAAACTTTAGAAGTCGACGGAGACACGATGAACGTCCTGTATTCGGTTTGGCTGGGTGATGAGATGAATTTGGCTCGAACTTGGCGACTAAGAATGCGAGTGAACAGCACTATTTACGACGTTATAGAGACGGTGGCAAAGATCGACGACCGACAGAGGTACGAACTTGATTTGAGGGAGTACGCGCAGAAAGAACTGTAGCTTGAAATCTGTGTTTTTAATTTTGTGCTCACAAGTCCCCGTTTAGTTTCTAATCACTGCCATTCTAGCAATTCCAATTCATACAAGTCACATCATTGATTTGAACTGTCTATCATTCGAGTGACTTCATGCCATATTGTTGCATCAGTTTGATTCTTAGAAGTTATTAAACCGTTCGATATCTGAGTTGTAACTTGTTCTCATACAGCGTAGATTCTAAATTCTATATCTGCACAATTTTATGAACGCAATGAATCGTTTCATTTAAAGGATGTGTTCAGGTGATTTCTTTTTCTTTTCAACTCGCGTAGGTCAGGATTATTTTAGCAGTGAATGTGATTTTCTACCTGTGCTTGCAATGCCTTTAATTAATTTTTATTCTAGGTTTAATTTTCGCTTCTGTTACTTTTGTTTGCATTCATTCAAAATGTCTTTTAATTGCAAGCAATCTATTTCATTTTTATTGCATAAAAACTCCAACTACGCTTGCATTTCTTCCTCTATGAAAGAAGACACCAACTGGTTCTGGAGCTGTTTGGCTTTTACACACAACACGAACGAATGTTTAAAGCATTTTAAAAAAGTTAAGCAAAGTTTTTTAGAATTATATTATGCATATGATAGTGATTACTTTCTCCGAATAAAATTTTAAGGGGAAAGTACATCGTCGAAGTGATAGGATGCTACTAACTTATATTCATCGTGAAGTATATAATTAATATGTCTAGCTGTTTTAAGATAATTTTCCATTTTTAAATTTCATTTTAGGTTTATTATAATTTAAGGGACATCAAATTTTTCAGGGTCCAGTACAACGTCGTGGACGGTAAGCCGTACGTAACCGCAGTGAATGGAAAGGAAGATGATCCCGAGATGGGGACTTTCTGGTTCATATTCCTCAAGAATTCAAATTCTGATGACGATTCGAAAATGATAGAAGAAAGTAAGAACCTTTATTTGGAAATTCCGACTGAAAATGATTATCGAACGTTCATCCTGCTTCAGCGTTGATGTCATTTCACGTTTGTTGTTTGACTTGTTTTCTATTGTAATATAGCCTAGATTTCGTTAGATGATAAATTTAGTATGAAATATTAATAGCAACAATAATATAATATTGTTGTTATTGTTTACGGCTTTCATGGAAAGAACTTCAAACAACAATTTACATTACATGTTATTGAATGAGATGCTAAAGAATAACTTTCATCTGAATAATTAACATTTATGAGCGGTTTATTTTTATATTTAAGTAGATCGCAAAGTTTCGGATGAGAATTCTTGACAAGATTATTATAGTGTGACTTTTTTGCTTTTTAAAAAGGAATTGGACACTTAAAATTTTAGAAAAAAATATATAAATAATTTTCGACTGAATTCTGGTGACTTCAAAGGAAAGTTTTAAAATGTACATTTTTGAAGGTTAACGGTAGATTTTAGAAAACTGAGTCGCTTATTTAATAATGTAGTCAAACTTTAGTCAACAATTTTTTTTTCAAACTCTAATCTATCGGCAGATTTCAGGAAACTCAATCGCCCCATATATAGCGCCGATTTTAAGCAAAGTTTAGGTTTGGATTTTAATTTTTATTAATGTCTCGTTTTAAGGCAACACTAGGGTCATTTTGAGACAGTCCTCGTAAGTTTGAACCACGATCAGATGAGGAGGAGGACAGCTAAAATATCACTCCCCTCTCCAAAATTCCACTCCAGCGGGGGCAATTCAGGCATTTCTGAAGATACAAAACTTCTAAATGGAGATATTCTAGATGACAAAGCTAAAATCTCATTTAGAGATAGCTGTTTTTTAAAATTACTAAAATCTGCAATATATATAATCGAAATGAGAAATTTTTTGCACATTTAATTAGAAGTTCTAAAGAAATTGAACTCGTGCATAAAAAATGGTTGCTAATATTCTTAAATAATTGAATCGATCGGATCATTTCACAGGTTATTAATCCCCAGATTCAATTCGCAATACAACTCAATTTACAACTTTTGAATTGTTTCGTACTATGAACTTTTTTACCTACAAATGCATTGATTTCAAAATAAATAAGGGCAAGCACTTGATTATTTTCTCTTTCTATTTCAGGCCCCGTGGATATAAAACTGAAACCTAATCAAGAGGTCATATTGTGGTATAAGCGTGGTCCTTGGAGTGGCCATGATCTGAAGGAGAAGTCGGTTACATCCTTTTGAATATTTTGTTTCTAAATCATTTCTCTTTATGTATAGGTGTGTATATCTGTGAATTACTTTTATTTTTTTAAAGATTTTCATGAACTACTGCTTAAATAAAAGGAGTTTCTTCAGCAATCATTTTCTGACTTTGCACTCTGCTTTCAATGTACAATACAAAACGCTTTTGTAATTGCTTGCAGTACGTTGGATTTTCCTCAAAGTTTCTGCAAAAATTCCATTTGCTTGGAAATGCTTGGGTGATTCGGGCTGTTTTTAATTTTTCCGAAACCGAAAGAATTTCCTCTTTTTAGCGCACAAATGTGCAGATTTTCATTCGAAATTTGATTGTATTTTATTAAATTATATCCAATAAAAGAAATTTTATTTGTATAAAAAATGTTTGCAATCGAAGGAAAGCAACATTATTCTTTAAATCAGGGGTGGGCAGAATTTTTTCAGATTTTGGCGCGATTCTATTTATTTCAGATGTTGTAGGGGTTGTGGTGAGCTAAAAAATGGATCTACGCTATTTATTAGAGCTTATTAATAAATATGGAAATGATAAATACACATAATATTAGTGACAACATAATAGTAATGGCGACAAATAATAAAATAACATCAAATGATCCATTGAACATGAAATATTTCATAATACAATAAAAATTAAATTATTTTCCACTAAAGTTAGTCCTCTTAGTTATAATTAGTAAAATGACTTCGGCTGTATACTTGCACAAATATCTCGGAGCATTATTATAATACTGAACAAAGCAATTTCCGTTACAGATTCAACAATAAATTGTAATAATCCAAGCTAAGGTTTTCACATTAATTAATTAATTTTAGATATATGTAGTTGCTATAAAATTTCATAGTTGAATTCGAACGAGCTTAAAATTCCAGAATTCTATTAGACGACTCTGGGAATGTGTAGTCTAGATGAAATCCGATGTAGGGGAATGCCGGCGTTGCATTCACAATCATTTCAGCCAAATTCTGTGGCGCAGAAACTTCAACCGCATTTCTACCCTTTTTCTAATTTATAGTACAAAAATAATCTTTAGTTCCGATTAAAAGATATTGTTATTTATTGAGAAATTTTGCTCCCTTTATTTATCTTAGCAATTTTGCTCCCTTTATTTATATTAGCAATCTTGCTCCCCGTTTTTATCGAGAAAAGTTTGCTTCCGAGAAATTTTGCTCCTTAAAAATTCAACTCACTAGGAGGGGTGGGGGCTCTTTTCCCTTTCTTTATGCCACGCCACTCGGAAAATATCCCAGAACTGTGTTTTTACTTCAGAGACTGTTTTAACTGGGATTAGCTTTTTCAATATTTTCAGGTTGATAATAATTTTTTTTAAAAAAAATCCATTTAAGAAATTATTTTAAGAAAATAAGCTAGAGCGTTTCAGTAACACTATAAACGATTCTATTTTCTATTAACCTAAGAAAAAATAGATGGCATCACGATCTCTTACCTTTGTTTGTGCATTGAAAATGGAGCTTTTCATTGAAGAATGAAAAAGAAAAAAAGTAAAATTCTCTTCTATGAAAAATTTACAGTTAAAATTATATTATTTCTCAGTTTAGAAGATATGTTATTATACAAAGATGTGCTGAAGAATATTGCATTAATTTTCATAAAAGGCTTTTTACATGTTCCATACAGTCTCTTGGATTGAACGATTTTTACAAATATTATAATTTCTGATTTTGAATTAGTATATCATATAATTAGTGTTGAAATATTATTATATCGGTATGATTGCGTAAAGTTTATACACGTAGACACATTTATTTATTTTTAAGAAGGTTTTGTCCTAAAGTAGAAAATTCCTTTAACAATTTTTGAAGTCATGGCAAGAGCCCTGGATATGCGATATGGTAATTCCGAGAAATCGTTGTTCGAACTGCTTTCGTGGGAATCGCTAAAAAATTTTCGACACAAAATTATAAATTTTATCTTAAATATATGTTTCTCTTTTTATTTGTATGAAACCTTCTTGGTTTACATTTTCACTTAAAATACTTCATTGAAAAGCTTTCATTTTAGGTGATAAAGCTTTTTTACATAAATCAAATATAAAAATTCGATTTTAAAATCTGAAAATTTTAAGTTGGCAAGTTTTTAACGTGTTTTTTTTTTACTTTTACTTTTCGTCATTTCATCAATCATACGTATAAAATACATTTCCCTAGTTGCACACAAATACTGTACTATATTGTATGACATCGATCCATACTCGCATATTGATTAATATTATATAATATCGCACTATACGGTGCAATACTTTGCAATAGGTTGTGCAACTTGGGTTCATGTGGTGGAAGACGGAGAAGGTGGGGGAAGCGATTGAGTTACCAATCAATTAACCAAAAAAAGAATAATTTTTCAGATCAGCATGAATATAATTAATTAGATTGGAAGCACAAAAACTAAGAAGTTGACCGATGGTTTGAAATAGTTTTTTTTCACGAAGTTTGAGTGAATATTTCAGTTCAGCAACTACGGCATATTATTCCTCGTCATCGTCATCTGTTACTTTTGCGTCGTGGTTTGTGATGCTCCTTTCGAAAGTGTCATTTATCTCCGTGAAAGGCTTAAAAATGAACTAAAATGTAAATTGGTTCAAGTTTACATTTCCAATCAGCAGGCTAATAGTATAAGAATTGAGTTAAAAATCAGAATCTTTTGAGAAAGTTGAAGGCCAAAGATGTGCTCAAATAATCCGGTTTTTTTTATTCTCAAGCGAATGTACCTCTTTCTAAACAGTTTAGGAGTTATTTATTCTATTGGCTAAAATATTTTCTGCTTTATGCTCAATGGTGTTGTTTATTTCATGTCTGTCATCATTATTCACTTAAAAAGAATAATTTTATACAATTTTGGTTTGTACTCTGCTATTCTTCAAGATTCAAAAATTATATCTCATTCTAAACAATATCACTATGGACTATGGGAATTCTCCATTACACTTTTCCAAAAGTAATCAAGCCTTTAATTGATTTGCAGAGGATCATTGCAGTTTTACGAAAATCAAACCAAACTTTAACATTTATTTTAGTTTGGATTAAATAAACACCTCTAGCGATGTCCTCATGGAAATCTCGGAGAGAATAAACGGAAGTTTCTAAGAGTAAACGTTTTTGCCTTCCCCCGGGGGAAGTTCAAGGTTCTGGCACTCAGAAAGAAATAATTTTTGAATCAAGACAGCTGTCTTTCTGTGAAAAGCTGAGGTAAGGCAGGAAATAAAATTGATCGGCCCTTCTGAGTCGATGCCATTAAGAAGAAAAAAAACTAGATAACTGATCGAAATCAATTACATTTATTTAGACATTTGACCAATTTGTTATCACGATGTAAATTGTATATAAAAAATTTGCATCATTGGACTACTCTGTATGCACTTGTACTTTTTCTTTGCCGCCACATGTAAACTTTCTGAAGCTTCGCAGTACAATATTCAACATATTTGGTAAATATCTGAAAAAATCCAGCTTTGTAGTTTAACCTGACGTTGATTGTAAAATGATATTGCTTGAAATTTGGCCATTGGTTTCTGCTAATGGTTTGATGAGATTTATATCCAGTGGAGAAAGTTTGGCCTTACAGTCTCGCTTCTCCGGTGCATTGATTCATATAAATTGTCAATCATTTCAGTCCAGTTTAGTTATATTAACGTCACGTTTTAAAGCAGCAGTAAGGCTATTTTATGGAAGACTTCGTAATTTTGAATCGCTGTTAGATGACGAGGACTACACCTAAACTTGCACCCTATATCTAAGCGTCTACGCCAAGCCAGCGAGAGAAAGGCTGATCTCGACGAATTCTATGCGCACTACGCTCGCTTACACGGTGGTTCTTCGATGGATTAGGGTCTCAAATTTGAAAACCGCCTGGTTACGAATCTGAAACCTTTCCTCCAGGCCCTGATTAAGTTTTGTACAGGGGCTGGGTTAGATATTGGAAAAGATTTTAGCATTTTTTGAGAATAAAATTCATGTTCTTCCCACCGATGGGTCGATGAAAAAAAACGACACTGTCATTAATGATAAAGTAATATATTATGATTTCATAAATATATTTTTTTATTCGATTCCTGGGTAGATTGAAACAATAAATATGGAAGATGTACTTGTCAAAGGAATAGAGAGAAAAGATTCCTTTATAAATTATACGAGAATAATACAAAGACCAATTAAATATGTTAAGAAAGAAATTTAAAAGCTTTGATATCTGAAAATCGAAATACAAGATAAATGAATCAATTGTTTCAGAAATTCATAAATCGCTGTGTTTTCAAGAGTCGATTTTTTTTCTCTTTTGATTTTGTCTGATAGATTTGAAATGCATAACCCGAAGTGGATTCTGGAGGAGAAATGCATTTTCATGCCGTAAGAATTCACAGAATCAATCTGGCGCTGATTATTTCTAACAGAAAAGATGATTGGAAAAACGAATTATACTATTCTTGTGGCAGATGGCTTCCAAGACTTTTTTCTTACTATCAAGCTGAGCCGTCTTTAACTTCGAGAAGTTTTACCCAAAAACGGACAAAAAAAGATCTTTGTGTATTGTCTTCAATAGATACTTGAGTATTTTGGTCAAGATTGTCTTGAAAATTGTATTTTCTGTATCTAATTACAGAAATAATTTAAAACTCTTAGATTAGCGCAAAAAAAACAAGTAAATTAATTGACATCACTGAAAGAAAAATAGAAAAATATATTTGCAGCTGTACATAAATTCCATAGTTTTTCACCTCCCACCTCAATTGAATTCTACCGACAGAGGACAGCACTATATAGATTTAGATTCAGTGTGAATCGTTTCGCGATTTTCCAATTCACTCATTCTGGTTATTTTGATGATTTCGGTATTCTGATAATTTTGAAATAATTTTGCCATAATTAACTAATAAAAACAAATAGACAAGTCCTAAATCTTTTAACCATAAAATAATGTTCGGTAATTAATTATTATAATGAAATAATTCAACTCCATTTTTTTTTTATTTTAAAACCTTTTTTTAAAGTTTCGATTTTAAATTGTATTAGAAATATGAAATAAGAAAAATGGGAACTTTTAAATAAAATGGGAAAATGAAGTTCATAATAAATTTATGGAATTATTTCCTAATCTGTTTTAAAGAAGATAATATTCATTTTAATGTATCTGTTTACGTTTAAAAGAGTTTTTGGCCCAACTTCACAATTGATTTTTATTCTTTTATTTTGAAACCCATTTATTTGGGTTTCCAAATCTGTTTTTGATTCAGTTCTACGATAAATAGAAAACGAAATATGTGATTTTTTTATAAACCTTTGTAGCCGAAAACAAAACAGGAAGTTGAATTCTTTTCAAACTTTTTATCAAATACACGCCTCCCTGAATTACAATTTATTTTATAATTTGTTTTTTCAGCAAGTCACATGTATTAGAGTATGTTCTGAGTAACGTTCATGTTGAAAGAATTGGCAATTATATCCGCTTTTGAACATTGGTTATTTTTACAAAACACTTTAAGTACGAGACAAATGAAATTTTTAATAAAATTTTTTGCAACACTTGTATTTAGTAAAAAATTTCACACTCAAAGCATGTTATAATATATTAATATATTACCTCGAAAATGTACATAAATGTTATCTTCAAGTGTTTACCGAATTAAAACTGTATCAAAGTTTGAAATTCAGAGAGCCTATCTCCATAAGGTGGAAATAGAATTTTGGAACCTTAAAAAAGTGTTTGGGAAATGTTGTGCTAATAAATCAAGAAATATTCAGACGAATGTATTGACACCCGAAGGAAATGGATTCAAAATAATCCCTTAAGGTTACTTTGTTTTATGTTTTGATAAATTTGGGAGACGGAATTTATGATTGAATTACTTTTATCTATTGGACTTGACAATAAGCGCTTTTATTACATTTAGACATTCAAATTTGTTTTACTTTACCTTTGCATTTAATTTTATAAAGTTGTCCTGCTTATAAAGAGCTTACCGAAGGGTAGGATAGATTTAAATATGACAACTAATTTTTTCGCATACTTACATCTTCGTTATCTACTAAATAGATAAATAAATATTTATTAGGTCAAAACTTGCAAATCATTAATTGAAAGTAATTAAGAAACATTATCAAAAGATTTAAAATTTGAAAGAATTTCATTTGATTCGAAGGGCCTAACGTGCTGCTCCAAATCTGGGTATAAGGTGTAAGTTTTCAGGACGCGTGCTCTATAAGTGCATAAATTAAAACAATGTAACTGCAGCCGCCAGTTGCTTTCTTAAAAAAAATCTCTCCTGGTTTCTCACACTGATCAAAATCCGCATGTCAATTGACTTACCGGAAGACCCTTTGAGTAGAATATCTGAATGGCCCACTTGCCCATGCATGCTATTTAATATCATGGCTAGAACAAAGAAGATGTGACTCTCTTTTCCGATGGCCTTACTCACAAATCCTCCTATGTGCATTAGCATAAGAAGTTAATTTTTAGAACACTTTCGAACAGTAATGTACTCAGCCGTTGATGAAATTACATTAAATGGGAACTCGGAAAATCTGACCAATCACTCATTTTACAATTCCTTCAACAATTCCATCAAAAATTTACTTGAAAATCGAAACTTTTCAAAAGATGAGGACTTAAATAGTAACTTAGGGACGTTTAATTAATCGCCTTGATTTTAATTCTTTAGATTCTTAGTAATTGCAAGAGAGTATTCAAAACTTTATTTTTGGAGACAGATCTGAATACACTAATCTTCGATCTTTGAGATTTTTTTAATGCGGAAATAGCGGATCATATTTAGAATTTCATTTTTCTTTAACTCAATCAAAGAAAAGAAACAATAAAATTGTAAATTATTGTTAATTGTTGAAGGATAAAATTACAATATAGTTTAAGATTTATGGAAGAATATTTTTTTTAGCCTTTATCGCGAAGACGCTTTTTTTTATTATTATTTTACGGCTATTTTGAAATTCGATGCGCACTATAAGTATCTTTCATCTACATTTAACGGTCCTAACGGAGTATAAAAACACTCCTGAAAACGGTAGCATATCAACACGAGAGTCTGGTTTCCGACTAGAATGAAAATTCTTCCTCCACCAGAATTTCGGCTATACCCATTCCCATGCTGCCATCTAGTGAGCATTTTAAAAACTTTAATTAAAATGTCAGGGACATCTACAATAAGAATCACACCAGGATTAGAAGAATTTGTTTAGGAAAATTATTATGAGAACTAAATCGATAAATTAAGTGCGTTCTTCTCTAAAGTTCCAACCTATTTACCAAGGCTACATTCTCCTCTCTGGAAATGCGGCGTCTATGACTGCCTCATTGCACATTATGGTGTGCATTGAAAATTATACCAGAAAATCATTTACCGAATGTTATAGCTGCAAGTTTATGGCCTCACAAGGTCAAATAGTATACCCTTAAACCGTATTATCTGTGATTTGACCCAAGGCATCCTACAATGCAAAAACAAGAAGAAACACATGACGGAGGATGTGGATTGTTTTGTGGATCCTTATTGACAGTTACTGAGATACCCAAAACTTGAATGAACCAGAGGAATTTCTTGAAATAGATTTTACAATAAACTTTAAAAGCTTTGAAAAATAATAGTTCTAACAATGAAGTTTGAGACCCATCTCTTAGACAAAGCATCAACAATACCAACCAAATTAAAAACAATTCTCAGTCAACCATAATTACCGACTCTGACGAAAACGGTAGCATGATGGAAAATTTGTCCTTTTCAAAGAAATCAAATCTAAGTTTTCTGTCATCAAGAATGTAGAAAATCGACAGCATACAATCCAAGATCCACAGACAAATTTTTTCCTTCAAGTTTCCTTAACACTAGAAAGGTAACCTTTAAAATACTAACAAGAATGATAACCATTCGTCTCCTAGACGAAGTGCATTAAAAATTAATTTGTAAAGATAATTTAAATAAAATTATACTAACTGCAGATGATTTCATAACTCTCGATTGTCAAATAAGATAAAAATATTATTTATTTATTTTCGAAGCAATTTTCACACATATATGCGTGATGTTCTCCGCACATTGCTCTTGAACATAACAAACAAAAATTGCGCGTCATTCTGCGCAAATTATATGGGCAAAATGCACATTTTTTTAAAAAAAATTTGGATTGTTCAGGTCGTTGAATGTTTAAATTCAATTTTAGAAGTTCACTTATAATAGACCATATTGATAAAGACAAAGTTGATATGTTGAGACGCTTCTGCATCCATGGAGCAAGAAGAACTTCAATAAAATCTTCATCTTTCAATTCATTCTCAGAAGAAGAATTATCTTCTTTACTTAATTCTTTCAAAAATTCACGGATAGCTTCTGGACTACTCAACAAATTTTCTCCGTGAAAACGCTTCGACATCCCCCAAACATACACATAAATACCTTCTTAATACTAACGGGACAGACAACCATTCGTCTCTGAGACGACTATTGTTTTAGATATACTACAAGCAGAAATATTTCTGGGAAAGGAATGTCCTCATCTGTAGTTCCCATGGTCAGATAAAGGTACTGAGTAAAATTGTCCATTTACCGTTATAGGGGAAGAATAGTTAAAGTTATTTCGTAAGCGTTCGTTCAGAAGACGAATGGTTAGCATTCTAAGGTTAAGGTCCAGTGTCTAAGACAGTTTTATTGTTATTTGGGAGATAACCCAGAAAGTTTTTACGACAAAATTCGCTCTCTATGAGATTTTTTTCATCATTAATAAGGTGTAATACTCCAACTGAATTCCTGTTAGGACAGAGGATCAATTCAAAGCATAGGCTTTCTTATTATATCTTGTATTCAACATCTTTATATACCAAATCCTTTCTTCCATTGTTTTGAAGGACAACATACTTCCATTCTAATCTTCATATCCTATCACCTTCTTACCATTTTATCATTTTCTTAATAACCTAGAAAAGCTTTGGGAACAAAATAGTTTCTGTTAATATCCTTAATGTACTGTATCATGAGGAGTATCAAGCGTAAATTGTGGTCAACATATACAGATTGAATTAATGGTGCTAAAGTAAATCTGATTCTAGTGGGTTTGTTAATAGAAATACATCTGTAGAAATACATCCAAAATCTAATACAAATCAAATATGCTCAATATCCTTACTTATACATATTATAAAATCTCCTGAAAGCGTCTGTATGTTGGAACCACAAAAATTCGAGAAATAATTAATGGTATTGGTGATATTTATACCATTTTGTAGAGCATTTATCAAAAAAAGGGAAGCTCTACAATTGCATCAAAATAAAAAGGGAAGCTCTACAATTGCGGTTTTTATTTATACACACTTGCGCGAAAACCGCAAACTGCGCATGTGCGAATAGAAAGAGCTTTGGTATGCATGTACGATACATTTCCTTAAGTCTAAATTTAAACGGCGATTCAAATCTCAGTATGCCGAAAAGAAATAAATCCAACCTCGAAATGATATACTGTCTACAGACATATTACGACTTTATCTTTGTAACAGTCAAAATATTTCTGAATGTGTGCTGTAAAAATAGTTTTACAGCTATTTTTGATTATTCCTAAATATATTTTTATGTTTGTTTGATGTTGCGTAATATGCCCAAGTCATAGCGGGTGGAGACTAGACTTAAGTTCAAAGCAACGCAAGTTAAAGGCAATGCAGTGCGGATATTGCTAGTAGGATATAAAACTGATTTAGAATGTAGTTCAAAGTTTACTAGATGAGGCTTATAAATTTTGAATCAGGTTTTAATCTTAAAACATTTTAATCAGTTGGAAAAATTCATAAATCAGCAAGTTAGAAACTCGAAAATTGAAGTAAATTCATTTTATTTGAGCATTATTTCAACTGAATATTCTGAATTATGGCAATTTAATGTATAAAAATATAAACAGACAAAGAAAAGTTATTCAAAAATGACATTAAGATGATGTAGCAGACATTTGTATCAGCTTATAAGTGTTCCATGGACCATATCTGTACCACAATATGATTTCTTGAATATCCCTCAGTTTTACGTCCACCGGACCTGAAAAAAGTGAAACAACATTATTTTTTCATAGAAAAAATTCTTTCAGTGCATACTTTTCGTCGTTGGGTTTTAAAAGATTTGATAATTAGGTTTAAGAATAAAAAAAGGGTAAAAACAATAAAAATAATTAGATAAATAATTAAACGTGATGTGAATTCAAATTATCAATGTAAATCGATCAGTTTTTCTTATTTTGAGCGAATAAATTTAAAATTCTTCACTGAGTTCAGTTGAATTCTGCATCTGGTTTTATAGAGCGCATTACTCAAAGAATTCTGATGAGTCGAATGATGGATAGAGATTCATTTTCTCTTCAGATGTGCACCACAAATGGTCCTTTCATTTCTGAATTTTCAGCATGAAATGTTTGAAAAATAGCTTTCTAGTGTTATCGCCATGTGACTGTGGTTCACGGTACAATCACTGCCCTCGAAATTTGACTTTGGGTTCCAGAAATACATATTGTTCAAATAGATTAAAATTCCCGGTTTCAGTTAAAGTACCAGTTTTTGAATTTACTGAAATCTATTATTATCATCATGTCAGAACATGGAAAATTGTTTTTTATAAAAATTTATTTTTAATTTAAAAGTTTGAGTCAATGGCTAAGTTGTTACATTTTTTTCAAAGGTTAAAATGTTTTTATTATCTGAGAACATGATTGTTTGTTTTGAGGTTTTCGAAACCACAAAACGAACAGTCAGAAAATGGACGATTTATCGCTTATGGGGCATACATTTTTCACTTTTAGTGTTAATAGAAAATGGTGAAGATGGTTGTCATTTGGTGACTTATCACCAACCAAAAGTTACAATCACAAATGTTACAACCAAAAGTTACTGTCACAAATGTCCGCCATGGAACCGATTCTCGATATATCGACGCAGGCGTATTCTGGTAGTCACATGACTATTTCAACCTGTTTAAACTGGCTAAGACTTAAACTAATTAAGATAGACAATGCCTTAAAAATTAAATGCTCTCCCACGATAACAGAAAATTAAAAATAGCAGGTATCATTTTTTTTAATTCTGTAAAATCAAACAAATGTGAAGAATTCTCATCAAAAATACTGACAAGAATTAATTCCACTCTCATTCGATGTCTTGAAGATAAAAACGGAAAAATTAAGAGATAATGATTGTAGTCAATCACAAGACTTTAAGCATTTAAACACGAGAATTCTTAGTTGATCTAAAATATTCCATTTCAATTCCATTTGGCGATAGAATAATACCTCTGTTACAAATATATGCAGAGTAAAAGCATGCTGCTTCAACATAAACATTAAAAAAACTTGTTTGTAGAATTAAATCTTTTTATTTTTATTTTTATAGGCATTTGAAGTACGAAATGCATGACAAATTTCAGAATAACCAAATGAAGAACAGAATGACCTTTTTTTATGATTTCACCGCTTGAAATAAAATTTGCAAAGCTGTAAATTTTTAAATTGTTTAGTCTTTAAGATAGCAATACACAAAAATGATGTTATAATAAAGATTTAAACAAAAAAATTAAAATTAAATTAAATTAAATTGTAATGTCTTAGTTTAAAGTAACGATGCTCTTTAATACTAAAACATTTATTCACAGACTACACAAAAAAACACAGAAAGCATTTAAAATAAATTTAGAAACAAGATTTACAAAATTAACAAATATTAAAAAATTGGGAAAATTTAGAAGTCAAGAAATATTGCCCCAACACAATATGGCGACGTCTCTTTCGTCGGGCGCGGACAGCGCCATCTATCCCAATTTAGGACAGTACAACATATTTCAATGTACCATGTCAGAACATCATTTCTTGAACGGTCATGCACTACGTGCGCGTGCAAGTTAAATTATATATTTATTCTTTTTAATTGTTTCATGGAATGAGTCACTTTAATATTGCAAACGATCCAAAAAAAACTTAGTCGCGCATTTATTGTTAAAAATATATCTCATTTCCTATTTATTTCATATCATATAACAACGTGCTCAAAATGATATTTTTTAAAGTTTTATTTACTGTTTTCATTAACCTTTTTTAACATCAGAGCTTTTGTAAATGCAATGGCAACGCGTTATTAAAAGCTGATTTTTTTGAGATGCTCAGGCAGATAATAGATTTTTTATTTTTCGCCAACGGATTCCTGTTGACTCCACAAACCTCATTTTCAAAACAACTTCATGTTCTAACATGATAATAATGGAAACAAGGAATAAAAACGATCTGCATAGCATAGAGTCCATTTGAAATAAAACTTGATTTTATGAATAATATAAGTTTTTTATAGATAAAACTGGGCTTTTTTTCTTTAGAAGCTCTGTTCAGTGAAGGAGTATGTTAAAAATTAGAAAATTAGTTTAATAACCGGTCTCAAAAGTAAACAGTAAAAATTTTTAAAAAGAGCCCTCTTTATTTAGATAACCAGTTTGTTTGAAGATATCAAAAGACGGAAGCCATTGACAGTACCAAAAGCAAAAACGTTGGAAAGTCTCAAAATTCTTAAGAGAGCTCATTTAAGTTTAAAAACAACTCTCGTAGTCGTCATATTAAAAACCAAGTCTTTTTTGAATGTTTTAAAATACTCTTCTGCACTATTCATGTTTGTCACAATTTAAAACTTCCTTTATCCGATTCTTTAACGTGAAAAAAAATGTTTGATCTTTACATTGATTATTTATTGATTGCAGGTTTACATTGATTGAGGGTTTGATATTGTATTGCTACTCAGTTTTAGTTTTAATTTATTGTTCTTTAAAATCATACGAAAATTATGCAGAAAATAATTAAGCTTCAGATTTTAGATTATACTGCCATAGCAAAGAAAAATGAAGAGAAATTATACATAATATTCGCATTTGTTTTTGCCATGAATCTTAGAAGAGGCGCCGCATTACTTTCTTTCAAGATCTTCGGATCTTCGCCGGAGATTCCAGTTTTCAGGTAAATGAACCAAAACATTTCCGTCTCGGGATCGTCTGTCGTTCCATTGAATGCCGCGACGAAAGGCTTACCGTCCACAATGTAGTACTGGACCCTAAAAAAATCAGAGAAGCCCACATTCATTCATTAGAAACATACATTAGACATTCATTAGAAACATCAACTCCAATTTATCGTTTAAACTAGAAAACAAGTAGGATATTTGCATAAGAAGAAACACCGTAGGGTGATCGAAAAATAAAAATTATGCGCCTTTGTAATAAAGTTAATTTTAATCAACAATCATTTATTGTTATGCTTTTCCGTGTTAAATGCATGCCTCAAAAAATTGAGATAAATTTTTTCGAGTATGCGATTACGGAGATTCAGATTTTGAAACCTTTCATTAGAAAGAAAGGTATGAAGGCGAAGACGACTGTGAAATACTTATAATATCATATCAGAGGATTCAAGTACGTTACAACACAGGGGGACCGCGGAACACAAAAAGAGGACTATAACTGTAACGGCACTCTCGATCTGAAAAATATCCAAGCTGTTCCATGGCCCACAATCTACAAATTTTAAAATCTTGAAAAATGTATGATTTTGTATTATATCAAAATGCATGTAAATTGTTTTGACGTCAAAGACAGTTTTCACATCACCTAACCACCCCCATTTATATGCTCTATCAGAATTTCTCATAATCAAAGCTCTGTAAATGTGAAATTTTAGGTTATTTGATACAAAGTAATAGAATATATGCCAGAAATAAGACCAAGGAGATCATCCCTATATTCAAGAAATACAGAAAATAAGACATTCTTGCAAATCGCATTCTTTAATTGCTCGTTTCTTGATTCGATAATACTGGATCCTTCAGCATTATTAAAATGATGTGCGCAGAAAGATATGAAGAAAAAAAATAGATACTTTTTATTCTTCTTATCCATAAACAAACCTTTGGCTTGACAATTCGAAATTCATTTTTTATTTTCGTATACATATAATGTAGATCAGTGATTTTATGTTTCATTTTAGAGTTCTTTGTTATCTTATGACGGTCAAATAAGCAATTGAATCATTTTTTCAGGATTTGAGAAGATTCTATCTTACAAGGAACATGTGGATGAATAGACGTTGGTGTCAACGGGAATCAGAAGGCCAGTCGTACCATTCCAGAATCTCTAGCCATGCTGCAGGAAAACATTCCAGGACGAATTGGTGGTGACTTCCCACACTCGTCCCATTTCCCCGATCTTACACCAATCGATGCCTACTTGTGAGGATTGTTAAAGGATAGGTAGTTCAAATGTGAAGAATTCTGACTGCAGAGAAACATCTTTTCTTTTTGCAGCAACCCTCGTTTCAGGACACGAACGAGAATCCGCGCGAAGGATACGAGCATTGTCTACAGTGAAGCGGTGCACACTTTGAACACGAATCATTGTTCACAATGTGGTAAATCAACACGATAATAGCGCATATGTTAATGTCGTTGGAGAAAAAATAAACTCACAGATAACAATACTGCATTTTTGTCCATCTCTTCTTTTCAGCTCAATGTAATTTTGTTCATCTTTTCATTTCCTTATTGTCGAATTCTGTACTAATTAAACTTATAAATATTATCATGTTAGCATCAATTACCAAATTTAATCAATTTGACGTAAAAGTGGATCTCTAAGCAACCGAGAATCCTCCGGCCTGACACATGGAGGGATTCTTGTTCGTCAATTATGAGAGATTTGTATTCCTTTACTCTAAGATATTATTCAGAATGCAATATCATGCTAATAAGTGATAGTGCTTAAATACCCTTAGCAATGGCATAGCTTGAAATGCAGAGGACGATAATGTAATTTGGTCCTCTTTTCATTTCAGTAACATATATTTTGGCGAATTCTGTAAACTATTGAATGATGTGCAGCGTTCGAATACTTTTTTGCATTTAGAAATAAAATTCCCTTTAATGTTAAAATCTCAGCATCAGAAGAAACCACTGATAAGGAGTTGTCGATTCATTTGTAAAGAATCTGGGATTTTTCAAATACATCGTTACAATTATATGACTTCTGATAAAGATAAATTATGTAGGAAGTAATTCTACACGATTTTAAGCATTCCACATGCAGCATGAGAGTGTATCTTGCCAAGCTTGACACCCACGCCTATTTATCTTTCTTATTTCACACCTTAGTTGTGGCCCGATATAAACTTGTCGTGTTACACTCACTCACTTTCTGTAGTAAAGGATCAATATTTATTAAAAAAATCCCTCTTTTTATGTCAATATGAAGGGTATTTTAAAAGCCTTACCGTGTATTTCAGGTTGTTCAGTCTATAGCTATTCAATATACACCGACTCGCTGAGCTCTCTGAAATTCCTATAATCTTTACATTCTCGCAGCCATCCTTTACTTTTCAACATTTCAAAATTGTATGACAAACGTATTTGGAAAGGCTTTCAAATTATTTTATGCTAAGTTTTCAACATTCAGGGATTCCACGAAAGAAAAAGGCTGATAGGGCAACTAAATTGGCTAGAAATTTCTTACCAACACAGATTCCTCTTTCTGCTTAAAAGAAGTATCTATGCCACATTTTACTTTCCGAATGTCAAAATAAAAGGGACGCACAAATCTGTAATTATTTCCATAAATTAAGCCTAAAATAGATGTCTGGCCGTTTTAAGCAGCGAATAACAGGAAAACTTTTAACTAGTATAAGACGTGGGGTTTCCGTCAAGTGAGCGGTTGAGACACACAACACCGCTTCATGCCCCTGCAACTGTAACCACCTGGTGATTTAAACAGTGTAATGGGCATGAAGTGGAAGATGTAATGAAAGTGACTGTTGTTAAGCGTCACACAATTATCGGTTAGAATTTCATAATAATAGGGGATTTTAGTTTTGAAGTAAAGAAAGCTGGAGGCAATGAGCTGTTAGGAATTTAAATGGAAAGTGGCTTTGTCTAATTAAGCTAGCTATTGGATTTGTTTGAAATTACAAATTTCTGAGGAATATTCTAAAAATACAAAAGAAAAATTTAGGGACGAGGACAAAAACAATAATAAAAAAGAAAAACACAAAAATAAAAAAATGGTATGCACAAACACAAAAATAACAGAAAAAAGGTATGGATTTGTAGAGCTACTATTATAGATAATATTCTTAAAATTTAAACAAATCTCTGTTTTCTTCAATGTGGCGAATCATTCTTCGAATTTTCAACCTGGATCCTTGGGAAGAGGCAACACTACGGAACCAAGCACGTTCTAGTTCAGGTGTTGGCTTAGTCATATGGAAGGAGGAAGTCAGCAAACATTCTGTTGCTTAGCATCAAGATTTCCGCAAAGGCAGGAAGCATTAGGGATCAGGTTAAAACGTCGGAGATATGAGGGGAATAGTCCTTGAAAAGTAAAGAATAGAATATCTTCCCTTTTCCAGTTACTTGGTATAAGTGAGACTTTAGGGAGAATGTTGAATGTAGATCGTACCGTATCACCGTCTTCCCAATCTTTTTGCCACTCCTTATTGAGACAGCGATTGAGACAGAGATCACATCCACTTTTAGTTTCAAAGTTTTATTAACATGAAGAAACGAGACACTGAACGCACATAAAACAAAAATACCAAAGGCACACAGCACGCAACTAAGGCAACAACATCCTCTTCCGATTTTGTCAACCTGACCAGTACTCTCTCGCATCATCTGTCCTCCATTCCAACCCCGGTCCCAATCCGCTTCCTCCTTCGTTCGTCAGTCCCGGAATGCCCGTATTTCCCCCCTCGGATTAGCTTCTTCTAATTCCTTCGTTCTGCAATCCATCTGACATCGAATATCTGGTTAATTTCTCACAACACTTAACCCTTTTCCCTCCACCTTCTTGCTTGTCTTTTCAAAAAGGGATGCTGTGTGAAGTGAAAAGGTTTGCCAAAGATGGAGGACCTTACAACTAGCTTGCGCACTTGATTTACCCACCGATGTTTGTTTATGGGGAACCCAACAACCTTTTACTCAATTAGTAATAGTCCTATGTCTATTTTGCACATTATTGTAGAATGTCTACTATTTTAATCATAGCATCTTGCAAATTTTCAGAAATATGACACTGATTTGGGCGAGTTGCTTTCCAAAACTCCGTTTGCTAACCTTTTTAGTTTATTAAAAATATTGGCTTTTATATTAAAAAATATAAACATTAGCCACGTTTCTTAGTACAGTACCATACTATGCATCATTAGTGCGCTTTTATATGACTCACAGTTTTACACTTTTAAACATTAACGATTCTGTGAGCATTCCACGTTTTGATTTTACTTTAAATTGATACGAATATTTGAATTTCATTAAGGTGGTACAGATTAGCCAAATATGTCTTTGCGCCATAAACAAACAAACTCAGCTCAGTATGAACGGATTGAATCACAAGGTTCTGTTATAAATATTAATCATTTCGATGTTTTTCACCATCCTCTATTTGTCTTTGGGAGTTCGGAATGCAATTAATAATTACATATCATCGATTTGTCATTACCATGAATATATATATAAATAATTTGTTTTTTTGGGGGGGAGGATAAATGAGCGAGTTATATTGAGAAAAATAAGTCGCTGACACTAACTGCCTTCTGATTGTTCCATCTAAAAGCACTTACTTTTGTCCGTTGTCTATCTTTGCAAAAAACTCTATAGCATCATAAACAGTGCTGTTTCCAGTCATTCTCAACCACCGAATTCGATCGAGGTTCCTCTCTTCACCCATCCGAACGGCACATTGGACAGTTATTGTTTCCCCTTTGATATCCGGCACGTTCTGCAAAGCGTCCTTTTCTGAAAAAAAGAGAATTCTCTCTTCAAAAACTTTAAGATACACATCTACTTAGTTTCATAAATTTAAAAAAATAATATGCAGTAAGATCGCATTTACCCCTTTGCGGTCCGATGTCGAGTGTGACTCAACATTCAAGACTGTGCATCATTTTGACATTATTTTTTTATTTATTTTTCAAATTTAATTGTTAAAAACGCCTACATAATGGTTATGAGATGTAGATTAACTGTTCAAAGAAATTCGACTTAAAAGAATTATATGTATTTATTTTTCATAGTAATACATAAATCTTTGTATTAGTTGAGTAATTTTGTATCGAATTATTTTTCGGACTCCAAAGGGTTAAGGTTCCCGTTATTAATGCAGTTTTATTATGAAAACTTCCTTTTAATTCGAACACTTTTTGTTGATATTATTTTTATACCTGCAAAAATCGGGGGGGGGGGGGGTCCATCAGAAGTGAACACTTAGCTGCTTTACCTGGTCGTTGTCAAACTCTTTGAAATATATTCTTAATGTATCTATTGCATTTCAGCTGTGTTCCTTAAGGAGTGGTAACATTTCGATAAACAATAAAATACTAACGATTCATATTCTTGACATCCTATTTGCATTTGTAGAACGCGAATTTATTGCTATTAAAATCTATTATTAATTCTTCTTCAACTAAAGAATTATACTCCAGTATCTAAGTTAATCGATCAAATTTTGAAAAAAATATCCTCCTACAAAAAAAAAAAGAAAAATAGCTATTACTAATAGAATAACTAAAGAATAGCTATAACTAAAAGAAAAATATCTATTAGAAAAATAGCTATAAAAATAACTATAACTAGCTCGCAATCCACAAAGCGTAATATAAAAATGCACATGATATACTTAAGCGGGATTTTAATCTTGACAAATTATTATTAACCATTCCAAAAGCATAAAATAATATTTGGAAAAGTCATGACTCAAATATAAATTATATATTATTCGAAATAATTTCTATTTATGAGGGATTTATAAAAGTAAATCTAACGCAAGTCCCAATATTTATATAAATCATATAATAAAAATATAAAAAGCATATTAAGTAAACCAAAAAATAATCAATTTTATTCTCTTTTATTGAGCATTATTGTGTTTCATATAGTTCTATTTCAACAGGCAATAACATTTTAATTCGATAACTTTATGATATTCCTTTGTTAAAAGAAACAAAATGCCGTACCATCAAGGCCGGTATATATTTCTGCCATGTATAAATGGATAAAAATCAATAAACGTTTATATAATTTTTTACGTTATAAAAAAATAATTTTAAAAACGCATCAATGGATGTGCTCTGAATAAGAGAATTATATTTTCTAGGAATGCATTGATTATACGGAAATGATTCTTTTAAGGAAGACTTGAAGCAGTCCATCATAAATTGAACATCACTAGATAATTAGAATTATCTCCAATCCCAGATTATAGAGAAATAATTAGAATTATCTCTCTATAATCTGGGATTGTGGAACAGTTTTCTAACTCCAAATACTGCTATGGAGCTTCCTCTATCTAGGTCTGTCTAGCCAACGTGTCTGCTTATAGTGAGTGTATGCTGTGGCACAATCAACAGGCCTCAGTGACAAACGACAACGTTTACTAACACATATACACGAATGCCAATACACAGCGAGGATGTACGCAAACAATACACAGCAGCCCACTACAACAGACAGTAGATCACAAATAGTAACCGGTAGTAACAACCGCCTCAACACGCAAAGTGGCCAAACAGAATTCAGCAGGAGGAAGAAGTCTCAACTTTCTCTCTAAATGATTGCAATTCTCAACTGTCCCCTAGCTTTACTTGTATCCAACTGCCGACTCACTACTTCATGGCTGGCTGCTCCCCACACGATTCAATCCTTCTTCTGTAATATCTTTTGAAAAAAAATCTGGACCACCAGGACTCGGCACAAACAGCTCAACTATGCAATCGCTTGTGCTCCACTCAATGCTTGCGTTTCGCTGCTCTGATCTAACTACTTCGTTGATGACGCGACTCGATCTCTTAACAAATCTTTTCACTTTCGACTGCTCAGCCTTTTGTAGTTTCTGGAGCAGGGCTGAAAAAACTCTCGAATAATGAAGAAAAGATAAGCCCCTATTGGATTTATCAGCAAAATTCTTGTACTATCATTTATGTTGCCTTATCCATCACCAGATAACCAAATTCTCGCCAATTTTATCGCCAAGCTCAAGGACCATTGATCCTGCATCCAATCATCCCCCAATAAAGCTGATCACAAAGCGATCTTTCCTAGAACAGAATTCACTGTGACAGGAAGCAACGTTTCGGATTCATAACAATGCATTGCCTGGAGAATCAGCCAACAGAAACGTTATTGGGAAGGGCTCCTATTCGAGCTCTCTGATTTCGAGAAAGGTAAAATTATCGGGTATCACAAATGAGGCCGATCCTTATGGGACATATCTAGTGATCTGAAGTACCCAGAATCGACAGTGGCCTATGTGATTAAGAAGTGAAAAGTGGGCGGTGATTGTCGGAATGTGCCCCGAGTCGGCAGACCAACGCAACTGGGAGATAGGGACAGACGAGTGCTGTACAGAGAAATTCAGAAGAACCACATCCAAGCGATGACCCTCATCCACGAGGAGTTTCAACAGGTATCCGGGTGTATTGTTTCAATGAATACCATCCGTAAGGAAGCACAACTGCTTGATTTTCATGGTCGTGCTGCTGCCCATAAACCTTTGATCACAAAGTCCAACCGCGCTGCTCGGTTGATGTGTTGCAAAGCACATCGAAATTGGACCGTAGATCAGTGGTAACGAGTTCTTTGGATTGAAGAATCAAGGTTTACCTTTTACAGTTCGTATGACAGAGTCTGGATCTGAGTCTGAATCTGGGTCTGGGTCTGGCATCTACCTGGAGAACGTCACCTGCCAGAATGCATTGTGCCAACAGTCAAGTTCGGCGGAGGTGGAATTATGGTCTGGCGTTGTTTCACCTGGTATGGGCTGGGACCCTTGGTCCCCATTCATGGTAAGCTCAACTCCGATGCCTACTGCACTATTTTGGATGACAATGGGCTTTCTACGTTGTGGAAGTTTTACGGGTTGAACCCCTGTTACTTTCAGGACGACAATGCCAGTAGTCCTGTTTCGATGTTAACCAAGGCTTGGTACGGTGCCAATGGAGTTCATCGAATGAACTGGCCTGCGCAGGGTCCACACCTGAACCCTATGGAGAACCTCTGGGACGAGTTTCAGCGCCAAATTCAGGGGTGCACTACCCGTGCAAAATCGGTGGAGGGACTTCCATGTCTTTTCCAAGCCTATTGGAAGAAAATACCACTAGCTGTAATACAAAGATTTGTGGACAGTAGGCACCGAAGGGTCCACGTCTTAATTACCTCTCATGGAGGCTCTATCAACTATTTATTTTGAATAAAGTTAGTTTTTCTTTTCTATCACAGGTGTCCAAATACTTATTGTTAGTCAGTATATATATATATATATATATATATATATATATTACAGCAGGATAGTAAAGTTACTGAGTCCAAAATATTTGTTCAATAATTTGCAGTAGAAAGTAATTAGTTTGATACTTTTTCAATTCATTGACAGAATGCAATTATATGGAAAAAAATATTTCCACAAACATGACATTCGGGAATCTCTTAAATGAGATAAATAGCAAGATTTGCTGTTTGTCAGTGACTACAGAGACCATAACCTACAAATCCATTTGAAAAATTCTAAAAAGACTTTTAAAGAAAATTCAAATACTCATACATTTTAAATTAAAGCTAACTATATTGAAATGAATACAGAGCAAAAATATGCATAAGAGAATTTCAGAAACTTCATAATGCACTGGTAGAAACATAAACGTGTCCGAAAGGACATGAAAAAAATCTAAATGGCTGGACGACAAGATAGCCCTCGACAAAACTAAGTTGAATCCTAAAGGTCTTCATCATGCGCATTAAAATCCCCCACACTAAGTAGGAGACATGTTCCATCATCGATAAAGGATAATGACACCACGACCTTACTATCCCACCAAGGCGACAAGAACCAACCACCATTCCGGAAGCGGTTCATCCTCATGCTTAAAGGGAACTCCAGAAAGGATATGCGCAGATCCAAGCGTGTCCCATTATATTTAAAGAGTTACTTATTCTTCTGAGAAAAAATAAATTTCATCCCCCCAAAATGGAAACATTTTGAAGTCGACTCACCGGCAACCCCCGCTTTGCTGCAGTGACCGGAACTGATGTTCAGCAAACTTTTCCGATGAAGAGCGGGAAGAATGTAATAGGCATCCAGAATGGACTTGCTTCCGTTCAGGCCATCTATTAAAATCTTCGTGGCTGAATCTAAGTCGAAATCCTCCTTGTAGGAATCGTGGATAAACAAGGCCTGTGTTATGAAAATGTAAACCAAGGAAATTAAACATAATTTAATTATAATGTAATTAAAATGTAAATTAATGTAGAATGCCAAATGACAAAGCGGCAAAGTATGACAGATATCTCCAATTAAATTAATAGAAATTTTCTGCAACTTTTTTTTCAAAAGTGAAATGCAATTAGAGGTAAAATATATTCTGGAATCAATCAGGGAATACAAGCAGCAGAAAACTTTCTTCCTGTTTCTTTGAAAACTACTGTGAGAGTTCCTATTTTGGAAGTCAAAAAGAGGCAAAATGATTCGAATAATATATCGTCAGTTATAATGTATACGATAGAGTATTGTTTCTACTAATTGGAACTTCAGAAGGAAATTTAAAACAATTGTATGTGAGGTCTCAATTCACTTTATGCATTACGAACTTGCTTATAAATAAAAATATTTCTGACCTTGAAATTTCTCTTTGGTCAGTTGCATTTGGTTAGCCTAATGGAAACAGCCAAGGAAATGTTAAACAAATTGCTAAAATATGAAATGCCTTTGCATGAAAAATGTAATTAAATATATTTTTAAATGACATTCAAGCCTATTACATTACAACAAATAGGTTAATTTCAATTTCCATTTTTTTATATGAAAACTTTTTCCCCTTTGTTAGAAAAGCATAATTTTTTGGCACAACTTTCATTTTCCTTCATATATTATGAAAAAAGTTTTAATGGTATTCTCATTTTTTAAAAATAACAATTCAGATGATTTAGTTCTAGTTAGACGAGTTAAATTTTCTTTTCATTTACAGTTCTTTCTTTTTGTTAATAATTTTAAATGTTCAAATGAAAGACGTTTTAAAAAGTCTCAATAATTATTATAATTGTTTTCTAGGTTTGTCAAATCTGCTCAAAAAGGAAAAATAAACCTAAAGAAATGTTGCTTGTATATAGAAGATGATTTAGTCGTACATATATTAATATTTTTATAAATGTGTGTGGATTTGTAGAAATTTCAGGTTTTTCAAGTATGATAAATATTAAAAATAAAATTTAAATTAGTTTATAAATTATGTAACAATATTATTCATTCATAAAGTCACGAGGCATTTTCAGGATGCTGCTTAGGTGTACAAGCCCATTACTGAAAATTTAGTCAGAAATTTGAAGTAAATTTATAATTTTAATTTGTATTTGTAAAATTCTGTTTAATAAATTCTTTATAAATAAACTGTTTTTCTCAGTTGTTTCTTCCTATCTCCCAAAATAAACAAGGAGAAAATGATTGTTTTTTAAAAAATATTTGATTGAAGAAATTGTGTATAATTGAAGTGGTATTAAAACAGTTTCAGGTTTTCGCACATGTGCGGATAAATTAAAATCGCAATTATTATATAGCTTGATCCCCTTTTTATTTTAAAGTGATTTTAATAAACTAAAATCTTTCCCAGTAAATGCTTTAAAAATGGTATAAATATCTCCAATTTCCGTTAGCTATTTCTCGCGTTTTTGTGGTTCCATCATACAGACGCTTCAGGAGACTTCATTTTATAATATGTATAGAAAATAATAGTTAAAAAATGTCAAAGAAGGGTTAAAGTCAAAATAATGAAAAATGTCATTCTATGAAAAGCAAATAAGCAAATGTTTTATGGGATTTTAAATTTATCAAAATGAATAACAAACAAATATATTCATAAGTAAAAATGAAAAGTTAACCACTTAAATGTTTTCCTTATTTTCCTTCGTTTGAAAAAAAATTTTGAAATTACCATGGTTTTATATATGACGACACTAAATTATAAGGTTTAAGAAAACTAAATAACCAATAAACTAATATTTCAATTTGATGCTGCAAGTATTCAGTAAAAAATTACCTTTTGGTTGGTATTTGGTCACCATTACTAAAATGCATGGAGAAATGGTTAGTAATAAGTCATCCATTGATTTTTTAAAAAAAATTCTCTCGAAATACTTGATATACAGTCTCCCGTGATAAAACAAGTCGGGAAACGATTGGCAAATTCGTTGGAAAGAAGCCGAGGCGATCATCGATCGTTCCGCTGGGAGACATGACCAACGTCGGGACGACATTGCAGGCGATTTCTCCCTAACCTCGCGCGTTCTCTGGGGCGATGTTTGGCCAATGATTGGCCGGCGATCTTTTGCTACTTGAGTCAGCTCTAAAAGGTACCATCCAAATAAAATCTCTCACTTTAAGTTCTTTCTATATAAAGCTATTATACAACCAGGAAGACAGTTACTGTATTTGAATGGGAATCCCTAAAGTTAAAGCATGCAAATTAGTGTGGTATTCGAGTGATAGGTCAGAACAGTTATGTGCAATTGAGATACAAACTTTTCCAAATTTAATTTCTTCCAAAAGGGCTATAATTTATAATAGGCTCCATGCAATTAAGCCCACAATAGATATCTGGCCAACTTTACACAGCAGAAAACTGGATGTAATTTTGACTAGGTTGAGGATTGGGCCCACTCGTTTCACCAACCGACACTTGTTGATGGGGGATCCAACACCATTCTGCTCAGCATGTAACAACCCTATATCTGTCTTACACATTCTTAAAGAGTGTCCACGATTTTCTAACCAGCGTCTTGTGTGTTTTCAGGGGTCTCACCCTGAATTGGGTGAGTTGTTGTCCAAGGTCCCGCATGTTGGTTTGATTCGTTTTTTAAAAAATATTGGTTTTTATAATCACACATAAACATTGGCCGCACTTTTTAGCACAGTATATTATTTTAAATCTTGGTTACAATTTTATATAATTCATAGATTTAAACTTTTAGATATTTGGATTTTGCCATTATTTCATATTTTGATTTTATTATAAGTATATACAAATATTTTAAACTCGAGAATGGGGCGCAGCTTAGCCAAAAATGGTTTTTGTGCCAAAAAACAACAATTCAACTCAACTCAACTCCAAAAGGGTGACAGATTGAAGGAGGTTTGTTCTTTATTTTTAAAAGAAATTAGTTAGATAAGACCAATTGAATTAAATTAGACCAATAATTCAAAATTAACCCCACATTCCATGTGGTTCATTTACAAAAATAACGAAAACCAAATCTTATTTGAATTGTTGGGGGCTACCTGAGTGACGAGCGCAGTTGTCCGTAAGTTGCTAATCGTCCCATTTTTGGACTGCTGCAATTTCAGCGGTAACAACATTCTCTGGAGGTTTAGCCTGTTCAATGGCTCACCAAGACTAGTTAAGATGCAGGATCGCGCCATGATTGCCAAGGCCTGTGAATCTGCAAAAAATGTGTCTTTTCAAACAGGAAATAAAGGAGTATCGTAAAGTAAATGAATAAAACAGCAATAACAAAAACTCGTGAACATTCTACACTTCTTTAAATAGGGTTAAAGACAGTATTTGCTCAAAGCGGCTAATTTAATCTGATTTTGCTAAGTAGACTAGTATATTATAATTCACAAAATTCAAAATGTGAGACTACAACTAGAAAAAAGGTTGATAAATACTTTTATTAAAAGTTAACCAAATTTTCAATCTGGAAGATGAAAAAAGTGTCTAACACAATCGAATATAGTAACAAAATACCAACGATTTCATACTATTTTTTTGAATATATGAAACTAAGTAGATGCGTATCTTAAAGTTGTTGAAGAGATAATTCTCCTTTTTTCAGTAAAGGACGCTTTGCAGAATGTGTCGAATATCAAAGGGGAGACAATAACTGTCCAATGTGCTGTACGGATGGGCGAAGAGAGGAACCTCGATCGAATTCGGTGGTTGAGAATGACTGGAAACAACACTGTTTATGATGCTATAGAGTTTTTTGCAAAGATAGACAACGGAC
>JAOUZG010031411.1:0-13058 GCA_026289955.1 Argiope argentata
ATCGGAATATGGATATGTTCGGCTGAAATACAATAAAAACAATTTCATTTACTGTTTTAATCAAATTGAATAACATATTATGCTAAATGTATCCATATTTTATTCATTAAAGTTACCAGCTAATACTTAGGTGTGACTGGAAAAATATTCACATGTAATCCAAATGTGATTCATATCGAATAGTAATATTTTCACGAAAAAAAAAACAATTTTCCATACAAAAAAACTGCTAAGCAAATTTCAGTCCTCCAGGTATTGGGAGGTAAAGAAATAAGACACATTTCTTATCCCAAACGCAGTAGAATATTGATAACAGGTACAGGATGAAAGATTACAGAAACAAATTACAGCAATTCGCACGATACATTGTAACCGTGCGGAAATAAATTGAAAAGTGAGATTTTGTATGGAAATAAATCAAATTTATTAGGAGAAACGTGTAAAAAGTAACCTTCAAAATTAAAGGTGAAAAAACTGGCTTTACCTTATGACTAACCTCTCGAATATTGTCTATGTTTACTTAATCATTATTTCACATATCTACTCATCCTACCCAACTGCAATTATTTAATTGAATTGAAGTTTTAAGACGGTTGATATAATTAACTGCTGTGTTCTGGCCTAGATGTAGCGCATCTTCCTCGTGATCTGGGAGTCCCGGTTTCGAATCCCGGTCAGGGCACGATTGCTCTTCTGTGTACTATCTGTGAGGTAAATTCTTCTGAGTACTATTTGTGAATGTGTTCCCCTGTAAAAAAGGGGTGGTTCAAGTGATTGCGATGAGTGTGTAGCAAAGTAGCACTCCTAGCTCTAGTTGTCTCTACTTCAAAAACAAGAGACGCTCCTTTCGGCTTACAACCACTGATAGCCGTCAGCGCGCTTGTCCTTAGCAAATCTCATTAGTAACAACAAGCAACCATAACAGCAAAGTAATTATCTTGAGTATTGATTGATTCTTGTTAAATTATAGTTTTATTGATTTCACAATGCTTTTGTCATTAAAATTATTATGCTGCAGAAGCAAATGAAGAAAAAAGCATTTTAACATATCTTATATTGTTTAAACATGCTGATAGTACACTTGTATTGTTGTTTAGTTATGTCGAACATTATACAATCAGTATTATAATTAATATGATTTTAGATAGCGATTTCGTAATCAACTAACTTAAATTATTTGTGTCAAAAGAAGTAAATTGACATTATTTTTGGTATAAAACATTGACAATATTTCAACTGAGTTTTTTTATTAAAACCAATTTAGAATTCCCTTTTAAGTTAGAAATGAGCATTGACTTAACCATTTGCAAGATTTATTTTCCATCATTTATAAAACAAAAAAAAATAGTTTTGAGATATGTTTGAAAAAATGAATTTTGGATTACCTATGGTACACTGCAAATCTCCGCAATTCGTAAATGATAAGATATCATTCCATCCTCACAAATATTTGTATATAAGAAGAAAATTAACAGAAAAAAATTAGAAATTTTTTTTAAGTTGACTATTCAACGCAATATATCTTGCAGATATTGATGATAATGGAGACTACGAGGAAATGTCTTCAAAAATAAAAATATTTGGGAGCTAAACGGTATCACAATGTTAGTTAAAAATAGGATTTCTTTTACTTTTTGTAGTCCCTTTGAGAGGAAGCAAGGATTAAAAGAATTTTTTGCTATGCATTTTTTAAAATTCTTTCAAAAGAAAATTTATATTTTTTTCTCCATTCAAATAGTTGCTATCGAAATATATGGAATATAGTTCTGAGATTTCTGAGGTAAATCTTAGAGTCGGAATATTGTGTGCTCCATTTCCATACAAGATAAAAAAGTTTTAAATGCAATTCAAGTATTAAATTATACTTCACATCACTTTAAAGTGGAGCGGGGTCCAGTTTCATTTTATTTAAAAAACGTTCCAGAATTGTATATCAAAGTTCGTTTGTGCATTTCTCGAGCTGCATTTTGACTCTATAAAATCCTACTAGAATCGACGCAGTGAGCTTTAACATTTTCTTCAAAGACATATAAACAGTATCGCATATAAGAATGATTTTTTTTCTTAAACTCAACTTTGTGCTTTCCTTGTTATTTACATAATTTTGTATACTACATTTGAGCCATTTATAAGCCAATTGTACATCTTCAGCAATTTATAGACACATTTTTGTTATCGTAGAACGAAATCTTTTATTATCGGTAATGTAGAGATCTGAAATTTCGTTTAAGACATTTCTCTAAATTTGGAAATATTTAAAAATGGTAACAAAATTGTAAACTTAAATTCGATTTTGTTATTGATGCAAAGAAACATTTATGACAATGTAGTGTGGAAGATTAAATAAAATAGATTAACTAGAAACAGGTCTCCATTTTTACTAACTATTTTTACATTGGCAAATACATGGTAACTTTAAAAAAAAATCTATATACATCAATCAATACTTTGAAATTCTGATGATTTCATATTACTAAAAAAATGTCACTACTGAATGTTCTGGAAATTAATCAAGCTATTTTAAAATAGTGTTCTGTGGGAAAGCTAAGCCTTTGTTTGAATGTCGAAGACAGAGAACGCCATCAACAATAGTATCACATTTTGACCACCGCATGAAACGCATGTCCCTAGTAGCAATTATACATATGTATCGAATTCTATATCTAATAAAACAACCTAATATACTGATATAGAATATTAATGGAAAGGAACTGGTTATAAAATTATATATATAGTTCGAATATCTGGTTTAACTCATGAGAGCGAAAGAGTTAAGAGTACAGTGGGGGGGGGGACTTAAATTCAGAAACAAAACGATTGCGTGCTCTTCGGCAAAACATTCGAAAAGAATAATCATTAACAAGGGTGTTTTTGAAAAAATGGCCGAAAAGAATAGAAGGAAACTGGAAAAAGAATTTATTACATGGCAGAAAGTTATATGTGAATAATACATTAATGTAAAAATTTTCATTCAAATACAACTAGTCATATATATATATATATATATATATATATATATATATATATATATGTGTGTGTGTGTGTGTGTGTGTGTGTGTGTGTGTGTGTGTGTGTGTGTGTAGAAATTACAATATATTTATCATTTATTATGAAGTTTTATGAATATTTGTCCAAGGAAATCTTATTGTTTATAGAATCTATTGCCAATTGTTCGTTCAACGTTACTTAATAACATATGAATATTATTTATTCTGTAGAAAATATTCCACATAGATTTAAAAACAAACGTGTATCAAATAAAAATTCTGAGCAAATAAATTATACTAATATATAGAGAATATAGCTTTGAATAAAATAATCGCTTTGTTTCGCTTACTAACTTTGAATGAAAGCATTTTGGGATGATAAAATTGTCATTTTTATCGAAATAAATGTCCTCATCTATAATAATGCAATCATATGACTAAGAGCTGCGCCATATTTCAGGTTGATGTGATATAATTAATTGGCATTATGTTTTATTCCTGATTCTATCAAGGTATAAATCAGGAAAGAATAAGAGTAATGCAAATTAGCTTCGCATTATCCGAATTATTTTCGCGGCAAATATATATTTACTGGAGCCTTTGTTATTTCTACAAATTTATCTTAAGTGCAGTGTCTAATATAACAAGAACGATTTAATTATTTCTGTCAAAGAAATCTGTTCACAAATTTTTAACATGATAATTATGTTATATAATACGTATATATTATGTAAATAACAATAAATGTAAATAAAAAATATTCAAAAAAGAGTTCGACTGTAGTGTATTAAAATTATAGTTTCGGAATTTGGTGCACAATTATTTTTGGCGAAACAACTGTTGACAAAGAGATGTTTTTTTAAAATTTTAAACTGGTTTTTTGAGTAAAGAATTTAGTTCAAATATTTTTTTCACAATAGTTTCGAACAAGCTATATTTCAATAGAATATGTAAGTTTTCTGAAAAAATAGAACTAAATTTGTAGGTGAAACTATATTTATTTCTATTTTTATTAATCATTTCAAACATATTTTCATGTCATACATTTCATTCTGTGTGGGTTGATTGTGAATTTATACCCATTTGAGTTATGATGATATTGAATACGATTACTGCTGTATATGTAGAAAACATAAAATAAAAATAAACAAATGAAGCCTAAAACATTATCATGAGTAGACGTTTTAAATTATAGTCTTGGAATTTCTTCAATTTTTTGCATTGGTTTCCTACATATAGCATAAAAACGAATTAAAAAGCATAAGTGTTTTTTTTTGTTGTTACTTATAGCACTTGCCATGGACAAGCCCCGCTGATACATCAGCAGATTTTAAGCCGGAAATATACGTCTCTTGTTTTACAAGTAGCGCCATCTAGGTCCAAGAGTACGACTTAGCTACATACGCGTACCAACCCTTTTTAGGGGGCGGACTACATTCATGCAAATTCATTCATTCATCTCAGATCGTAATTTAGACCTGGTACAGGGAACGATCAACCCTGGCCCAGTACCCCCAGTGATATTACTCTCGATATGGAGGACTTTGCGATCACGAACAAATTTAACGAGCGCCAATCGCCACACACTCGGTTTTTTTTTTTTTTTTTTTTTTTTGGCCAATGAGCTTCGAACACGTAACCTAAGGAGTACGAGTCCAACGCTCTACCAACCAGGCCAACCCAGCCCTCTAAGTGTTTTTTAAAAATATTTATACATGTTTCAAATTAATTAAGAGCAATTAACACTTTAGGTATGGGTAAATAGCAGTTGAAGTTTAACACAGAACACACACACACACACACACAGAGAGAGAGAGAGAGAGAGAGAGAGATGAAGAGTATTCTGCCAAATTTTAATTATGTCAGCAAATTATTGTCTTATATCAAACATATGTGCTTATTTCTACCTGCTTAATATATTTAGTCACAAAATAATATACAAGGATTTAAAGGAAAAAATAATGAGAGTTCATTCATTCATTACTATTGGAAATTCTTCAAGAAAAATTTGAACGTCTGATTATACTTTTTCTTCCACAGCACGATCATTTGCTTATACTTTATAAGTAGACATTTTTTTTCAATATTTATTATCCAAGTTAACTCGCCTAAAGGACCGTTTCAATAACTTTACTCTCTAAATCTCTTAAGTTTCCTATTCTAAAATATCAGATTTATTCGTATGAAAAGTAATCCTTTTTTTCATTTCATCTCAAGCATATTTATTGAAGAAGCTTTCCTTTGAGATTTTTGTATTATGATATGTAGCATTTCATTCTAACATAATCACATTTCAAAGAGTCTCCTAAAGTCATTGTTATTTCTGTCCAGAAAGCATATTTTTTATGGATATTCTATTGTTATTTTATCACTGGATATAAAATATATTTAATATTTCACTTAAATTGTATGCTTCATACCGTATTCAATACCTAAACTCAAATTCTTAAGACAGCGTCTTTTTTTAAGTGTTTTTTCCTTCAGCTGTTTAAGACACTGCATATGATAAATGTTCAATTTTATGAATGGGATTTTTCGATATTTATGAATGGATTTTGTGGGTTTTATAATTGTTACGAATAAGTAATATTGATTTCCTGAGCAGTTAGTTCCTGTGAAGAAAGATAATCTGGTAGATATTTTAATGACTTCTGAATGGGTTCTACTTTAAAAAAACCCAGTCTCAGCTATAAAACATTTGTAGATCTGCAGAAAATTTTGGTAATTTTGATGAAATGAAGTAATATTCTCAAGTATGCATGAAATTTGATGATTCCTCTAATATAAATCAAACTATCATACTCTTCTAGATCTATAGGTAGTATAAAGAACAATATCATATAAACTATAAAAGAGGAAGCGCACGCAAAAGAAGTAGAAAACTCTAGTCTTAGCTATAAAATATTTGTAGATCTGCTGATAATTTTGGTGAAATAAAATAGTATTTCCCATTATACAAAAAAATTGATGGTATTTCCAATAGAAGCCAAACTTTGATACTTGTCTAGATAAATAGGTCATACCAAAAGCTTTATCATTTGAACTATTAAGGCGGAAACGGTATTTACGCATTATATTGTCTTCGCCAACGATATCCAACGGTTTATTAACTCATTGGCGATGGATTTAAATTTGATCTAAAGATCAACAGATTTCACCATCGTATAATTGGCGGTTTAGCAACTCATTGCCGAACAATTTGGCGATACATTTGGATAGTATAATACGTAAATACCTCGGAAGCGCACACAAGAGCAGTAGACATTCATTGAACTGTCTCTGAGGTTTTGCTTTGTGAGATAACGCTATTTATACATTCCTTACTTTTTCAGGAACTATTTTTTGTGTGCCCTGATCATTTGAAGACGCTTTGTATGCAGAATTTAAAATATAAAAAGATGTGATAGTATAATTATTACGGAAATAATTTAATTGCACCTGTTTAAGAATTATGTACAAAGCTTCACTTAAATCAAGGAGTCAGATAATGACTGCGTATGGACATGTAGCAATTCTAGTATTCATTTAAAAGGACATCGTTGAAATGTTTAAAAAATTCTTAATTGAATAAGCGCTCAAAGTGAGAAACATTTGGAAAATACAGATAAAATAGATTTATATATTTCAAACATGTACTTAAAAGCAAACAATTAGTTAACATTGTACCCTAAGATGTTTTTTTATGTTTTATTTTTCTAAGCACGTAGCTACAAAACTGCGCAATCATCATCAATAAGAGTTGCGCTCCCTTTAATTTCTTCTTGTTTTCTCAAAGAAAATTAAAGATAAACAACTACTCTCTCAATTTGAATCAATAGTCGCCACTTTATTTTTATTTGAATTCCCCTGATGAAGCTTTTGATTCTTATTTTATTTGTCTTCTCTCCAAAAACATTTCAATTTCGCTAATTTTTAATTCATCGTCTTTGATTAGATTTAATTGATTGAATTCCAAATTATGAAGTTGTTTATCGTAATGCCACTTAAATATATCGGTATTAACTGAATTATAGATCATAATAAAATATCAGTAAATTATGAAAAAAAAATCTTTGGAAAGATCACCAAAAATGAAAATGAAAATATCAAATTTAGGTTTGACATGAAAAGGGAATAAATAATTTTGCAAAAAAAGACACATTTTCAGTAAAAGAGTTTTAAAAAAATGTATACTCGATTCTTCAACTTTCTGAAATATCAGAAAAGTTGTCTTGTCTTGTACTGTATTCTATTGTTGTATTGTATTGAGAAACTGCCTGTCACATTATTATACAATGAACTATCATATTATTAAATATAAGAAAACTTTATCCAGAAGTAGGAATATTGTTTAATACCTTTCAATGTTATGCAACATATTTAATTCTACGTTGTCAAGCTCGATTGCAGAAATACTGTCTTAATACTTGTTTAAAATTGTTACACATTTTCATATAGTGGCCTTTAGAGTTTGAACAATAATGGCCATGCATGTTAAATCATAGTCAAAATATGCAACTTTCAACGTTATACAAAGAATCCATTTATAAAATATCATGAATTTAAAAAAAACATTTTGTGTAAAGCAATAACTTCATAGATAAGGGTTTAAATATTCCAATCATTTCTTTGAATCGAAATCATTAAAAAATGTTAGATATAGTTAATATTTTCTACTTACTCAATTATTTAAGCCATAAAGCATTTTTGTACGACACATTAAATGTTAACAAAAATATCATTTAAAAGGGGGAAATGAATCTTCAAATGTTATTCTTCAATAAAATAAATTTAGAACATAGTCAAATGTTAAACTCCTTGCATGTGAAACCAGATTTAATAATTAAACTTGTAATAAACTTACTTATATTTTGAACATGAAATGCGATCTATTTTTGTTACAATTCTCAGAAAATATATGTATTTTTTTTTCAAAATTATTGTTAACATTACAGCTACTTCTATTCCTCACCTTCAAAGTATGGCCAACCGCTAATACACTGTTTAAGAACTTTCTGCATTTTGTGTTTGAATATGGACTAAAATATAAATATCGAGACACAAATTAATAATAGTTTCGAACAATAGCTTTTATTGAACAAAGAAGATTAAATTTTTATATATCATGTATTTTATTGACAGCTTTTATATTTACTTCAACTTCTGGTGCCTGGATAATTGTTATGAATTGTTATGGATAATTGCCATGATAACTGTTATGATTTTCAGGAACAAAATATAAATGCACAATTACCTAAATTATAAAAGGGCAATTACCTTAATTATAAGTAAAAAATTACATAAATTATGAATAGCCGATCATCTAAATTATGAATGGTCAATTACCTAAATTATAAATGGGTAATAACATGAATTATAAATAAGCAATTGCATGAATTATAAATGGGCAATTACCTAAATTATAAATGGGTAATAACATGAATTATAAATAAGCAATTGCCTGAATTATGAATAGATGATTACCTAAATTATAAATGGGCAATTACCTGAAATATGAATAGTCAATCCCCTGAATTCTAAATGGGCAATTACCCGAATCATGAATGGAAAATTTACAAATTTAAAGAGTAAGTTCTTATACTTTTTTTTTCTGGAAATAGATTCACATACTGCAATATTTGATTTTAAAAAGTCGGCTTTTATTTATTTACACTAAAACGCATTAAAAACCCTTTTTTGCATTGTATTTTTTGAAAAAAAATATGTTTTTTTTTACGTTTTCAAAGATGTTAATCATAGTCTTAAAAGGAAGTAAACATATAAAAAACACAAATTGTAATTTCATGTCATTCTGAAAAGTTTTTCAAATAAAAATTCAGGTAACTGAGCAATTTAAACTATTTTACATTTCTTGTGTAGCTTAATAATAGAAAAAAATCCGAAATGCAGGGATTTTCAGATGTCCCAACATTTCTTTGTCATGTGTTATTTTAGGAATGGTTGATTACCTTCTGAACAAACGCGATTTCTAATTTAAAGCGGCAAACATTCTCTCTTTCTCTCTATTTTTGATTTGTTATTTCAGCTCAACTAAATCTGCACAAAGGGGAATGTCTATGCAGCTACTTCCATTTATATCTCAGGACTAGAAAATGAGGTCGTTCAAGGTTAATGAGTACATCATTGGTGCATGTCAGTTGATCGTATGATTTGACTTTGGAAAGAATGGAAAATTTTATTTCTTCAAAACTTCTCTGAATTAGGTAATTTTACAGTACACATCTGTGATTGTTCATAATTTTATACGGATTTATATAAGTGAGTATGATAAAAAAAGAAAAATATAAAATATTTCAATCGATTCTAATATTTTTGACAATCGATGAAATTTAAAACCTGTTAACGAATATTAAGTCAAATGGCCAAATGATAGGAAGATTGCGTTTCGCAATAATTTCGTATTCAATATCCTCTGCTTGAAGATGTGGTTATAAAATTGACGAAAATTATAGAGGAAGGAAATAAACTTCTGTTAATAAAATCGTGACTTTTAATTTCCCCAGTTTGTATGGAGGGGGGTTTCTAAGTCGTGAATATATCTTCTTAATTTAACCTTGAAATGCCTCACTGTAAGGATTCTAACACTGTCTAATAAAAGAAAAAAATAATCTGAATAGTCAAACTAAAAAAAATGTTTTTCAATAATAAACTTCTTTCTAATTTTTGCTCCTTTACCCAAAAATTTGGGTAAATGGTTCTGTTTTGGATTGACTTAATTCTTTCCTTTTACCTTGCTCTAAAATCCTATTAGATATAAGATGCGTCTGGTAACGAGCAGATATACGTCTTTTTGGTGGTTTCAGGAGTCTGTTATGTATTCTTTGCGTTTCTTCACACACTGAAAGACAATTATCCAGCTCTTCTTTTCTTCACAAATAATTTCAACCCTGTACTTCAGGAGGGGGTTGCTCATTTTAATTTGAACTTCTACTGCTCCAAAGGACATATCAGAGATGGAAATGAAAGTATTCCCTTGAGTTGGTTAATTCTCACCATTTTGGATATGGTAACAATGTTTCATTAGTTTAGCTACTGACAATAGAGGGTGGTTCTATGGGAGAGGTTGTGCCGTGACCAGTGTAAGCAATTATGATTCAACCATAATTTGCGATTTTCTAATCATAGTGATCTGATCATTCAATTTAATTGTGTACCTTAAGGCGGGTCAGGCTGCCTTTTTCTGAAGACTCATATCTCGAGAAATTGATAACTAAGTCACTTTTAGCCCCTAAACTCAAGGCATGTTTGAAGTCATTTAAATGCATCCTTTCATCGATATTTCAACGCTAGAACTTTATAAAATGCACTAAACTGTAATGACATTAGTCATTTTATCGTACATATAGTACAGAGAAAGTATAGTAATCGTCAAATAAATTTGACCCATGATTTTGATGGATCCTTACTTTTTACCCCTCCCTAAGTCTGAAATATATAAATATTTTAAAAACTGCCTGCCTCTCTGCGACAAAAGTAACTCAAGTGGACTTTGAGATAGACTGTTTAAATATGTTATATGACTTTATACCAAAACTGTTTCTTTCAAATTTTGAATAAAATCTGTTAAAATGAACACCACCTTTTCGGTTGACCGAGTATAAATTAATCCCATTGTTAAAAAATTAAGAGAATCAGATTGAAAGATATAATTCGGTGCGCAGATTAAACATATATAGGGTAAACAATAATCAAATTTGGAGTTATATTCTACTTTGGGTTAAGTAAATGTCAATCGATACTTTTAAGCCCATGTTACATTTCTTATAGCACCCCGGCCTCTTCAATCGGCAATGACAAGATTCAGAAGTGGCCCTTAAAATGTGTGAGGATTTTGAATGGGGAGACGAGTTTCTCTCCTTGTTCCTGTTCCACTATGCCTGTCCTGTTCTCCTTCTTAATTGTCTTGGCGTCTTATGGAGGCTGCTGTGGAATGAACAGAATCTTAACTATGGATATTTGTCGCGTTTGGAACTTTTAAACCTGGTATAGGCTTTTCTACACCAGGGGGATAGGTAAAAACAACAAATGCATGTAAACCCTGTAACTCCACAATGAAATGAACTAAATATAAAGATTAAAATGAAATCTGCTATGCAGAACATAATTTCTTCAACGGCCAAGGACCACGTGATCGTGCGAGTTAAATTATAATTTTATTCATTTTAGTTGTTTCATTGAATGAGTCACTTTAGTATTGCAAGCGATCCGCATTTATTGTTAAAAAAATATCACATTTCCTATTTATTTCATTTCATATAATCACGCGCTCAAAATGACATATTTCTAGATTTTATTTGCTGTAGTCATTAACTTATTTTTTATCGGAAGTTTTGTAAATGCAATAGCAACACGCTATTACAAGCTGATTTTTTAAGAATGCTCCTGCAGATGATCACATTTTTATTTTTTACCTACGTTTTTTTGTTGAATTCAAAAACCGCATCCCAAAAATAACATCATGTTCTGACATGACAATAATCAAATTTTGTGTAGATTTTTGTAAATGCAGTGTAGATGTGCTTTAAAATTGTTTTAATCGGTTGTGAAACACTCACCTTAAATGCAAATTTCCTTTTCCGATGCTATTATGAATTATTTACCTAAAATTTGCACAAAGAATGGCATAATAAATTCGGTAAAAACAATAAAAGTTTATATTTTGTAAGTATTGTGCACCAATACCATGTAGGGCTTTCTCTGAAGTAACCCCTTTATTAGAGATTATACAATCAAATTTTGAAAAGAGCATTCCCACTAGTTGTAGCATATTTTATTTTTAAAATTAAATTAAATATATGAAACATATAAGATGCATTTTGATGGTATTTTTACATGGTTACGTATTATAAACTAAGAAACAAATTCAACTTATGTTTAAAAATAAAATGATAACTTTAAATAATGCAAACTTTATTTTAAATTGACAATAAAAATAATGCTTGTAAATATATATATTTCAGTCATGTTTTAGAGCTTAATATTTATTTTAATTAATTTTAAATTGTTATATTTCATTCAACAAAATTTTGGAGCAAGTTATTTTATCCGACACAACTCTTGAAAGTATTTTATGCTAGAAGAAAACTTATAGTATATGTTTTGATTTAAAACTGAAATAAATCTATGAACAATTTTTTGAAATAAATATATGAAATTAATGAGGCTACTTCACTTTTTAATAAAGTCATTTCAAGCTGAGGCATTTTCTTAATGAAAAGGACAATGAACGCTTTAATAATTTTCACAAGTAATTTTTCTGTTATCACTTTCCCCATCTATCCTTAAATTAATTCTTTTCAATTTTGATGATGCCATTGAAGATACTAGATATAATGTGGTATGAAATTGTTATTGGATGTTTTGCCTTATTTGCTTGATTTAGTGCAATACTTTTGGAGAATTTGAGTGTTTTTCTTTCTACATATTGTTATATTTAATCATTTTTTGATTTCTCCGTGTTCAATTTCCAAATTAAATAAATTTATTTCTGCCTTTTATTGTTCCTCGTTAATGTTACATATTATGATAAATCCGTATTAAATATAAAATATATTTATTTTTCCATTATAATTCCATTTCCATTATAAAATAATTAATAAGAAAAAAAGATAATTAAAAACATAGAATTCTATTTAAAAATTCTATTTTCTATTATATTTCATTTTAATTTAACAGTTATTCTTTCGTTGAAAGATGTTTCTTTTTCTTTTGAAAACATTATTACTGCATAAATCAAAGTAGTTCTAAGTATTCCTAGGGTTTTGAAAAAAATTATTATGTTGTAAGAAGCTTATTAAAAAAAACTGAGGACTGTTTATAATAGAAAGTGTATCCTTTTCAATCGGTGCTTTACACCTTTTGATTTTTTATTAAGTTGGAAAAATCAAATGACTGGTTTAGAAAGCGTGTACTATAATGTACAGTTAGGTAACGTGCAGAATAATTTTTAAAAAAAACCGTCATGTGCAGGTTAAGTATTTTTTTTCTTTTTCTTATTATTATTTTTGGAGTTTGCTTTATAGTATATAGTAGATGATTTTAAAATATTGAAGTAAAATTATGACTAATAGC
>JAOUZG010031411.1:33058-45243 GCA_026289955.1 Argiope argentata
CTTTTAAACGTCGAATCACGTTGTCTAATTAAATATATCTTGTTCAACTTTCAAAACTTTTGCTGATTGTTAGATATATTACAAGTTCTCTACAAGAGCATATAATTTTCCTAACGAGACAACATCACTGACTTCGTTTATTTGACATATAAACTAATCAAATGGAATAAGAATAAATTTGTTTTCAGCCTTTACATTTAAACGGCAGAAAGAAAGTTCCCAATTAAGCTCTGACTGATTAAAACATTGAAACAAGTATAGAATTTTGATGAAAGATTAGTAATAACACTCAGTTCCACATTTGTTTAATTGGATTTCAGTATATTGCTTTGCTGAATATATAATCAGCCCATTCCTTGGGTCTGCTTGAAATTGAAAAGGGCAAAAAGTAAATAAATAGTCCTTATAAATGAACCAAAATTATAAATCTTTTTAATCTTGAAAAAGACAAAAAAATTAAATAATTAAAATCTAACAATTGTTAATATTGTATTATTTTTACTTATAGGATATATTCTTAATTTATTACAGCATGGAAAAAATTTACTTCGTTTTTAATTAATTTAGATCATATGATTGTTATGATCGAATATCGTAATATCAAAAATTAAAATCAATTAAATTCTGAGAATGAAGGCTTATGTATACCAAAAAATATATATACGGAGATAATTCAAGAATATGCATAAAGAAATGTATATGAATTTTATATATCTTATTAAATAATAATTAAATATGGCATTAAAATATATCAAAATCATATTTAATATTTTACATCTAAAAATTAATTAATTTAAATTTTGGATCTAACTTTTTAAAATCTATATTTTTGATAATATAACATGATAATTAGTTAAAGTGCATAAATTGTAATGGCTTTATCCTCCTCATAGAAGAAATGCACAATTATTCTGTATGCCCCAAATATTTTTTTCAAACCAATTTAGCACATGACAATCACAAAAAACGCTTTTATTTTACTATGTCTAAGTTATTATTGTGTGAGTGTTAAATTGAATCGATGGAAACTTCCTATGACCACTTTAAAATCTTGCTAATAAGTGCCGGAAATCTAATGCATTCATATTTTTTTAAAATACTGAACGTCAATCATTAGTTTTGTTTCTTCATAATCAACAAAGATTAAAGATATAACGAGTTTTTTTTCTTTGTAAATTTTTTTTCAAAAAAAATTACTAAATCAAAAACAAATATAATTGCCATTTAAAGAAAAATTATTGTCCTTATGCTTTTTTTACTGTAATTATCATTTTTATTGCACCTTTATTGAGTATTGGTTTTTACTTCAAAACTATTACATATCATTATAATTGTTTTTCATTATTTCAGACATATTGATCAACATCATAACTCACTGTAAAATTAATGCATTGACTTTTTTCTCCTGTATCTTATGTCTTATAGTATTAGTATAATATAATCCTGATTAAATAATTAAGAAATTATCCAATAACCCAGGGAAAGGCCTTTGGATATCCGATGTGATTGAGCATAACGACTTTGATCAATCAGAAAACATAGATAGAATTTGTAGGTTGCAGAATAAAACTTCAACAGCATATTTGAATGAGACGAATGTAAGCTCGATAATTCAATCATCATTTTCACACTACCAAAAAAGGATCTATTTTATTGTTTTCCGTTTGAAAACAACTTCATAATATTATATTTACAAATTCATTATAACAAAGTAAGATAATTACATGAACAATTAAATAGAAACCCAACTATATCAATTCTGAAATAAAACATTAATTGAAGGATTTCTGTAGAAAATATCTTAAAAGAGTAAATGCGAGTAATTTTTGAAAGATACATAATTTTACATTTAGAAGGATGCTTTATTTTTCAGTGTTTTAGTAATAATTTTTTTTGATACTTACGTATTAGACCGTTCAACGTTATCGCCAAGTTTGAAGTCTTCACCAATGAGCTGCAAAACCACCAATTATGGCAATCCAGTATTGGTGTAACCGGTTAATATTTATCGCCAAATTTAAATCCGTGAGCCAATGAGTTACTACATCCTTCGTGATCGTTTGTGAAGATGGTCTAATACGTACCAAAAACTTTTGATAGTTTTTTCAGTAAAGAAGTAAATATTTCCGTTAACAAGAATACACAAAGTAAGGGCCTCTATTTATATTATGAATTTAAAAAGAAAATAATGAACAGAATCTTAGATATTCAAAAAATAAAACCACATGACAGCTACAGAAAAAATCTGGTGTAACTGGCTTTTAATACATTATGAAAATGTCCGCTATTAGTCATAATTTTACTTCAATATTTTAAAATCATCTACTATAAACTATAAAGCAAACTCCAAAAATAATAATAAGAAAAAGAAAAAAAAATACTTAACCTGCACATGACGGTTTTTTTAAAAATTATTCTGCACGTTACCTAACTGTACATTATAGTACACGCTTTCTAAACCAGTCATTTGATTTTTCCAACTTAATAAAAAATCAAAAGGTGTAAAGCACCGATTGAAAAGGATACACTTTCTATTATAAACAGTCCTCAGTTTTTTTAACAAGCTTCTTACAACATAATAATTTTTTTCAAAACCCTAGGAATACTTAGAACTACTTTGATTTATGCAGTAATAATGTTTTCAAAAGAAAAAGAAACATCTTTCAACGAAAGAATAACTGTTAAATTAAAATGAAATATAATAGAAAATAGAATTTTTAAATAGAATTCTATGTTTTTAATTATCTTTTTTTCTTATTAATTATTTTATAATGGAAATGGAATTATAATGGAAAAATAAATATATTTTATATTTAATACGGATTTATCATAATATGTAACATTAACAAGGAACAATAAAAGGCAGAAATAAATTTATTTAATTTGGAAATTGAACAAGGAGAAATCAAAAAATGATTAAATATAACAATATGTAGAAAGAAAAACACTCAAATTCTCCAAAAGTATTGCACTAAATCAAGCAAATAAGGCAAAACATCCAATAACAATTTCATACCACATTATATCTAGTATCTTCAATGACATCATCAAAATTGAAAAGAATTAATTTAAGGATAGATGGGGAAAGTGATAACAGAAAAATTACTTGTGAAAATTATTAAAGCGTTCATTGTCCTTTTCATTAAGAAAATGTCTCAGCTTGAAATGACTTTATTAAAAAGTGAAGTAGCCTCATTAATTCCATATATTTATTTCAAAAAATTGTTCATAGTTTTATTTCAGTTTTAAATCAAAACATATACTTCTAGCATAAAATACTCTCAAGAGTTGTGTCGGATAAAATAACTTGCTCCAAAATTTTGTTGAATGAAATATAACAATTTAAATTTAATTAAAATAAATATTAAGCTCTAAAACATGACTGAAATATACATATTTACAAGCATTATTTTTATTGTCAATTTAAAATAAAGTTTGCATTATTTAAAGTTATCATTTTATTTTTAAACATAAGTTGAATTTGTTTCTTAGTTTATAATACGTAACCATGTAAAAATACCATCAAAATGCATCTTATATGTTTCATATATTTAATTTAATTTTAAAAATAAAATATGCTACAACTAGTGGGAATGCTCTTTTCACAATTTGATTGTATAATCTCTAATAAAGGGGTTACTTCAGAGAAAGCCCTACATGGTATTGGTGCACAATACTTACAAAATATAAACTTTTATTGTTTTTACCGAATTTATTATGCCATTCTTTGTGCAAATTTTAGGTAAATAATTCATAATAGCATCGGAAAAGGAAATTTGCATTTTAGGTGAGTGTTTCACAACCGATTAAAACAATTTTAAAGCACATCTACACTGCATTCACAAAAATCTACACAAAATTTGATTATTGTCATGTCAGAACATGATGTTATTTTTGGGATGCGGTTTTTGGATTCAACAAAAAACCGTAGGTAAAAAATAAAAATGTGATCATCTGCAGGAGCATTCTTAAAAAATCAGCTTGTAATAGCGTGTTGCTATTGCATTTACAAAAATTCCGATAAAAAATAAGTTAATGACTACATCAAATAAAATCTAGAAATATGTCATTTTGAGCGCGTGATTATATGAAATGAAATAAATAGGAAATGCGATATTTTTTTAAACAATAAATGCGGATCGCTTGCAATACTAAAGTGACTCATTCAATGAAACAACTAAAATGAATAAAATTATAATTTAACTCGCACGATCACGTGGTGCTTGGCCGTTGAAGAAATTATGTTCTGCATAGCAGATTTCATTTTAATCTTTATATTTAGTTCATTTCATTGTGGAGTTACAGGGTTTACATGCATTTGTTGTTTTTACCTATCCCCTTGGTGTATAAAAGCCTATACCAGGTTTAAAAGTTCCAAACGCGACAAATATCCATAGTTAAGATTCTGTTCATTCCACAGCAGCCTCCATAAGGCGCCAAGACAATTAAGAAGGAGAACAGGACAGGCATAGTGGAACAGGAACAAGGAGAGAAACTCGTCTCCCCATTCAAAATCCTCACACATTTTAAGGGCCACTTCTGAATCTTATCATTGCCGATTGAAGAGGTCGGGGCGCTGTAAGAAATGTAACATGGGCTTAAAAGTATAGATTGACATTTACTTAACCCAAAGTAGAATATAACTCCAAATTTGATTATTGTTTACCCTATAGATGTTTAATCTGCGCACCGAATTATATCTTTCAATCTGATTCTCTTCCTTTTGTAATAATCGGATTAACTTATACTTGGACAACTGAAAAGGTGGTGTTCATTTAAACAGATTTTATTCAAAATTGGAAAGAAACAGTTTTGGTATAAAGTCATTTACCATATTTAAACAGTTTTGGTATAAAGTCATTTACCATATTTAAACAGTCTAGCCCAAAGCCCTCTTGAGTTACTTTTGTCACAGAGAGGCAGACAGTTTTTAAAAAATATATATTTCAAACTTAGGGAGGGGTGAAAAGTAGGGATCCATCAAAATCACGGTTCAAATTTATTATTTGACGATTACTATATTTTCTCCATATTATATGTATGGCAAAAATAGTACTGTCATTGCAGTTTAGTGAATTTTATAAAGTTCTAGTGTTGAAACATCGATGAAAGGAGATATCTGAAGTACTTTAAGAATGGCAGGTGTGCCAAAAGTGTCTTGGTTATCACTTATTTCAAGGTTTGAGGTTTCTGAGAATTGCAAGACGACTCGCCTTATGGTATATAATTAAACAGAATAATCAGATCACCAAGATTAGAAAATCGTGAACTATGGTTGAATCCTAACTGCTTACACTGGTCACGGCACAACCTCTACGGTAGAAGGAATACGCTTCCATTGCAGTTAGCTATACTAATTCAACATTGTTACTATATCAAAATTGGTGAGAATTAACCATATTAAGGAAAGAATTTCATTCCCATTTCTGATATATCCTTTCTAGAAGTAGAAATTCAAATAACATAAAGTAAAAAACTGAAATACAGGATTAACCCTTTGCACTCGAGTGCCGCTGCTGCGGCGTCGAGTGTTTTAAAACTTTAAATCGAACTACAATGCTACGATGCTATGGTGTTTTGTAACTGGATCTCCTTATTTGCAATATGCGATAAGATAGTTTTCGTGGACTAGGCTCTGTTTACATTGTAGCCAAATCTTAGCTCAATTTAGTTAGTCTCAGCGTAGCATTCGCTTGAAACAGTCTTGGCAGCAAATATAGTATCTAAAAAGTATTTGAAGCCTAAAAATATGGATTATTTGTAATATGTTCGCCGAATTTGGTCAAAATCGTTTCGAGTTGCTGGTTCGCGCAAGCGAAAAAGGCCTCGAGTGCAAAGGGTTAAAATCATTTGTGAAGAAAAGAGGAGCTCAATAATTGGCTTTCAGTGTATGAAGAAACGTAAAAAATACATAACAGACTCATGAAACCACCAAAAAGACGTATATCTGCTCGTTACTAGACGCATCTTATATCTAATAGGATTTAAAAGCAAGGCAAACGGATAAAGTCAATCCAAAACAGAACCCTTTACCAAATTTTGAGTAAAGGAACAAAAATTAGAAAGAAGTTTATGGTTTTAATTTTTTTTTTTAGTTTGACTATTCATTAGAAAATGTTAGAATCCTTACAGAGAGACATTTCAAGGTTAAAGTAAGAAGATATATTCATGACCTAGAAACCCCCTCTCCATACAAACTGGGGAAATTAAAAGTCACGATTTTATTAACAGAAGTTTATTTCCTTCCTCTATACTTTCAGCCACCTTTATAAAAATTTCTTCTAGCAGAGAAGATTGAGAACGATAGTATTATGAAATGCAATCTTTCTGCTATTTTGGCCGTTTGACTTAATATTCGTTTACAAGTTTGTAAGCTTCATCTAATGTCAAAAATTTTAGAATCGATTGAAATATCTTATATTTTTCTTTTTTTTTTATCATACTCATTCATATAAATTCTTATAAAACTATGAAAAATCACAGCTGTGCTTTGTAAAATTACCTAATTCAAAGAAGTTTGTGAAGAAATAAAATTTCCCATTCACTCCAAAGTCAATTCATACGATCAACTGACATGCACCAATGGTGTACTCATTAACCTTGAACGACCTCATTTTCTAGTCCTGAGATATAAATGGAAGTAGCTGCATAGACAATTCCCCTTTGTGCAGATTTAGTTGAGCTGAAATAACAAATCAAAAATAGAGAGAGAGAGAGAGAATGTTTGTCGGTTTAAATTAGAAATCGCGTTTGTTCAGAAGGTAATCAACCATACCTTAAATAACACATGACAAAGAAATGTTGGGACATCTGAAAATTCCTGTACTTGGGATTTTTTTCCATTATTAAGCTACAAAAGAAATATAAAATAGTTTAAATTGCTCTGACGTCTGAATTTTTATTTCAAATCCTTTTCAGAATGACATGAAAATAGAATTTGGGTTTTTACATGTTTACTTAATTTTAAGACTATGATTAACATTTTTGAAAACGTAAACAAAACAGAATTTTTTTCTCAAAAAATACAATGAAAAAAAACGGAATTTAACGCATTTTAGTGTAAATAAATAAAAGCAGATATTTTTAATTAAATATTACAGTATTTGAATCTATTTCAAGAAAAACAGTATAAGAACTTACTCTTAAGACTTGTAGATTCTCCATACATAATTCAGGTAACTGCCCATTTATAATTCAGGTGGTTGCCTATTCATAATTCAGGTAATTTCATATTTATAATTCAGGTAATTGCCTATTTATAGTTTAGGTAACTGCACATTCATATGTTGTTTCTGAAATTCATAATAAATATGATGAATATTTACACCAGACGCCAGAAGATGAAGTAAATTTGAATGCTGTCAGTAAAAGACATGATACTTAAAAATTGAATCTTCTTTGTTCAATAAAAGCAATTGCTCAAATCTATTATTAATTTGTGTCTCGATATCCATATTTTAGTCCATATTAAAACACTAAATGCAGAAAGCTCTTAAACATTGTGTTAGCAGTAGCCTATACTATGGAAGGTGAGATATGGAAGTAGTTGTATTGTTAAGATTAATTTTGAAAAAAAGGACATATTTTTTTGCGCAGCTCTAGAAAAATTGTAAAAAAAAATAATACTGCATTTCATGTTAAAGTTATGAGCAAGTTGATTACAAGTTTAAATATGATAAAATCTGGCTTCATATGCAAGAAGTTTAACATTTAAAAATGTTCTAAAATTATTTCATTAAATAATAACATTTAAAGATTCATTTTCTCCTTTAAAATGATATTTATGGTAAAATTTAACATGTCATACGAAAACGTTTTATGACTTGAATTTTTGAGTAAGTAGAAAATATTAACTAAATCTAACTTTTTAAAATAATTTCGATTCAAACAAATGATTGGGACATTTCAACCTCTGCATATAATCATTGATTAGGAACTCAATTTATATATATTCATTGAAACATTGTGTACTGATTTAATTAAATTATTTGCATTATCTATGAAGTTATTGCTATCCACAAAATGTTTTCTTAATTCATGATGTAGAAATGTTGAAAGTTGCATATTTTGGGGATGATTTAACATTTACCGCCATTTTGGTTCAAACTCTAAAGGCTACTATATGGAAAATGTGCAGCAATTTTAAGAAGGTATTAAGACAGTATTTCTGCAATCGAGCTTGACAACATAATATTACATAACAATGAAAGATCTTAAACAATATTCTTAATAATGAATAAAGTTTTCGTATATTGAATAATATGATACTTCATTGTATAACATTGTGGCAGGCAGTTTTCCAATACAATAAACATTTTCTGATATTTCAGAAAGTTGCAGAACCGAGTATACATTTAAAAAATCTTTTACTGAAAATGTTGTTTTTTTCTTTGCAAAATTATTTATTCCCTTTTCATCTCAAACCTAAGTCTAATATTTTAATTTTCATTTTTGAAAATGTTCCCAATTTTTTTCATCATTTACTGATATTTTATTATGATCTGTAATTCAGTTAATACCAGTATATTTAAATGGCATTAAAATAAAGAAATTTATAATTTGGTATTCGATGAATTAAATCTAATCAAAGATGGTTAATTAAAAATTAGCGAAATTGAAATGTTTTTGGAGAAAAGAAAAATAAAATAAGAATCAAATGCTTCATTAGGGGAATTCAAATGAAAATCAAGTTGCGATTATTGATTTAAATTGAGAGATAGTAGTTGTTTATCTTTAATTTTCTTTGAGAAAACAAGAAGAAATTAAAGGGAGCTCAACTCTTATTGATGATGATTGCGCAATTTTGTAGCTACGTGCTTAGAAAAATAAAACATGAAAAAAAAAACATCTTTGGGTACAATGTTAGCTAATTGTTTGCTTTTAAGGACATGTTTGAAATATATAAATCTATTTTATCTGTATTTTCCCAATGTTTCTCACTTTGAGCGCTTATTCAATTAAGAATTTGTAAACATTTAAATAATATCCTTTCTTAAATAAATATTAGAATTTCTACATGTCTATACGCAGTCATTATCTGCCTCCTTGATTTAAATAGTATTATACATAATTCTTAAACAGGAGTAATTAAATTATTTCCGTAATAATTACACTATCATATCTTTTTATATTTTAAATTCTGCATACAAAGCGTCTTCAAACGATCAAGGCATACAGAAAATAGTTTTTAATAAATAATAAAAAAATAAGCTCCTCCTGCAAATAGCGTTATTAAACAACCTCACAGAGCAAAACCTCAGAGAGTAATCCTTGAAGATGAACGTTTCAAAAGGACAGTTCACTGGACTGGTACTGCTCTTGTGTGCGGTTCTGCGGTACTTACATATTATACCGTCCAACTGAATTGCTAATAAGTTTCTAAACCGCTAATTATGCCAATCTGCAATGGTGTGATCTGTGATCTTTATAGCCAAATTTAAGTCCGTCGCCAATGACCTTATAAACCATTGGCGATCGTTAGCGAAGACGGTATAATACGTAAGTACTGTTTCCGCTTTAATAGCTCCCACGATAAAGCTCATGATATGACCTATTAACCTAGACCAGTATCATGGTTTGGTTTATGTTAGAAATACCATCAAATTACTTGTATATTTGTAAATGTTATTATCATTTATCAAAATTATCAGTTATCAAATGTTATCAATATTATCAGCAGATCTACAAATGTTTTATAGCTAAGACTAGAGCTTTCTACTTCTTTTGCGTGCGCTTCCTACTACCTATAGATCCAGAACAGTATGATAGTTTGATTTATATTAGAGGAATCATCAAATGTCTTGTACACTTGAGAATATTACTTCATTTCATCAAAACTACCAAAATTTTCTGCAGATCTACAAATGTTTTATAGCTGAGACTGGTTTTTTTTAAGTAGACTCCATTCAGAAGTCATTAAAATATCTACCAGATTATCTTTCTTCACTGGAACTAACTGCTCAGGAAAGAAATATTAGTTATTCGTAACAATTATAAAACCCACAAAATCCATTCATAAATCCAGAAAAAATCCATTCTTAAAATTGAACATTTATCATAAGCAGTGTCGTAAACAGCTGAAAGAAAAAAACACTTAAAAAAGGACGCTATCTTAAGAATTTGAGTTTTGGTATTGAATACAGTATGAAGCATACAATTTAAGCGAAATATGAAATCTATATCCAGTGATAAAATAACAATAGAATATCCATAAAAAAATATGCTTTCTGGACAGAAATAACAATGGCTTTAGGAAACTCTTTGAAATGTGATTATGTTAGAAGGAAATGCTACATATCATAATACAAAAATCCCGAAAGAAAGCTTCTTCAATAAATATGCTTGAGATGAAATGAAAAAAAGGATTACTTTTCATACGAATAAATCTGATATTTTAGAATAGGAAACTTAAGAGATTTTGAAAGTAAAGTTATTGAAATGGTTCTTTATGCGAGTTAACTTGGATAAGAAACATTGAAAAAAATGTCTACGTATAAAATATAAGCAAATGATCATGCTGTGGAAAAAATATTATCAGATGATCAAATTTTTCTTGAAGACGTTCCAATAGTACTGGGTGAATGAATCCTCATTATTTTTTCCCTTTAAATCCTTGTATATTATTTTGTGACTAAATATATTCAGCAGTTAGAAATAAGCACATATGTTTGATGTAAGACAATTATTTGCTGAAATAGTTAAAATTTGGCAGATTACTCTTAATCCGGATATTATAAGTATTTTTTGAAGGGGAGGCTTTATGTCAATTTCGGAATACAAGGTTTTTTTCGTACTATATTGCTACTGCTTTTTTACTATATTTCTACTTTTTTCTTACTATATTCAACTGCTATTTACCCATACCTAAAGTGTTAATTCGTCTTAATTATTTTGAAACATGTATGAATAAAAAACTTATGTTTTTTAATTCGTTTTTATTCTATGTGTTCATGTAGGAAACGAATGCAAAAAAAAATTAAAAAGTTTCATGACTATAATTTAAAACATCTCCTGATGATAATGTAATGATTTGATTATTTTTATTCTTTTGGTTTCTACATGCACAGCAGCAATCGCATTCAACATCATCGTCACTCGAATGGCTATAAATTCACAATCAACACCACACAATGAGAAGTATGACAGTAAAATGTGTTTGAAAATAAATGGAAATAAATACTAAAAATAGAAATAATTTTTTAAAAACTTATTACTATCTTTCAGAAATCGTACAAATTCTATTGAAAAATAACTTTCCTCAAAACTATTGTGAAAACAAAACAAAACAAATATTTAAATAAGTTTTTTTACTTAAAAAGCCAACTTAATTTTTTTAAAAACCTCTCTTTGTCAACAGTTGTTCCTCCAAAAAATTTATGCCAAATTCCGGAACTATAGTTTTAATACACTACATTTCAAAGATTTTTTTAATATATATAAATATATTTATATTAATTGTCATTTACATAATATATACATATTACATAATAGTAGAATTATCATATTGAAAATTCGTGAATAGATAATTAAAAATATTTTGACAGAAATAAACAAGTCTTTTTTGATATATTAGACACTGTACTTAAGAGAAATTTGTAGAAACAGCTAAGGTCCTAGTGATAATATATTTGCCGAGAAATTAATTCGAATAAGGCGAAGCTAATTTACATTACTCTTATTCACTCCTGATTTATACCTTTATAGTTTCAGGAATAAAACAAAAATCCAATTATTTATATCACATCAACCTAAAATATGGCGTAGCGCTTAGTCATTTGATTACATTATTATAGATGAGGACATTTGTTTCGATAAAAATAACAATTTTATCATCTCGAAATACTTTTATTCGAAGTTAGTGAGGGAACAAAGTGATTAATTTATTCAAAGCTATATTCTCTATATAGTATAATTATTGTAGTATAATTTATTTGCCCATAATTTTAATTTGGTAGACGTTTGTTTTTAAATCTATATGAAATATTTTCTACCGAATAAATAATATTCATATGTTATTAAGTAACGTTGAACGAACAATTGGCAATAGATTCTATAAATAATAAGAATTCCTTGGACAAAAAATCATGAAACTTCATAATAAATGATAAATGTATTGTAATTTCTACTCACACACACACGCAGACACACACACACACACACACACACACACACACACACACACACAC